>JACXSJ010003367.1:0-25190 GCA_014851325.1 Pentalonia nigronervosa
ACATGTAATCCTCGATGGAAAGAAGTTTCAAATGCATTACTATCTGAACAAAAGTCCTACGATCGTCATGATATTATAGCTAGGATATTTCATTTAAAAGTTAAGACGTTAATGAAATTGTTAACAAAAGGGAATTTGTTTGAGGAAGTGCAATGTCTGCCATCTGTCCTTTATGCAATCCCAAACCATTCAACAGATTAATATGATATCAGATGATATCAATAAAGCACTAGGACAATCGCTACTACAAGTGTGTGAACTGAATTTGGAAAATTCATGCTTCTCACATGAATATCATAATATGTGGCCTGCTTATGCATCGGAAAATCTTCCGATTTATTTGTGTACGTACCAGAAGGAAAAACAAAAAAAATTGTGTATCCAAAAGCACTTCAATAAATAGCATTCAATAAAAAACATGAACTGTAAAGACTTTTATCGATAAAACGAATAAATATACATAATGATCCAAAATAATTTGAATATTGTTGTAACAATATTATTTACTATATTTTAACTTTTATATCATAAAATAAAATATATTATTTTTATAGTGTTAGAATTATTAATTTTTTTAACGGGCAACGAAGTGCACGGGATCAGTTAGTTATATATGTTACGGCAATGTGGAATACCGAGCAAAGTACACTTTGCCCGGGCAATGTGAACCAAGAATATTATCTCATTTCATTATGGTAATTTTCTAATAAATTAAATTCAATGACATTTTTGTTATCTATCGTACTGCCTATTTAAAAATCATAGTTTTCTCATATTAATATGTGATATGTTCATATCAAAATAATAACTGTAATTGATATTTTGACTAACCACAAATTAAATCACTTTAAAATTTACTAATTTTTCCAATTAAATTATAATGTAAGGTTAGTTCATCAGCAACAGTCAATGTTCTGTCCAGGGCCTCCAGTGACCTCTTATGGGCTATTGTGCATTCATCCCAAATAATTAATTTGCATACCTGTAGGATCTTGGCCATTGCGCTATTTTTGGATATGTTGCAAATTGGTGTTTCGTTGATTTGCATGTTTAATGGTAATTTCAAGGCAGAATGTGCAGTTTGTCCACCTTCTAGTAGAGTCGCAGCTATTCCAGATGAAGCCAACGCTAGAGCTACATTACTTTGCGATCTGATCCTTGCCAAAAGCAATGAAATTAAGAACGGTTTTCCTGTTCCTACGGGAGCATCAATAAAATAAATTCTAACAGATTTACTGTTCACAGCTTCTATCAAAGTGTCGTACGCAATTCTTTGTTGTTGATTTAATTGTGGAACTTTGTACGAACAGTTTTGGCCAATGCTTCAGTGTCGTACTCTTGTTGTCTTTGCAACTCGTGGTTTAATGCATCGTGCATGTGACGATTGGGTGCCGTCATTTCCAAACATGACAATACTTTATTTACCATCAATAAACACATATCTTCTATCATGATCAATGTCTCATTGTACATTTCTGCAGATCATTGTAGTGTATGATTCAAAGTTTGATGGCACACACGATGCAAAACATCTTCAGACATGTCATTTCTATTTCTAAACGATGTCATCTGGAAACAGCCGTTATATTTCTGAATGTTGGCCAAGAAGTGCTTAGAATATAAATGCATTCCAGGAACTAAAGAGCGTAAGGGATCTGGTGATGGGACCAATTGTGGCAATTTTACTTTGCCTCCAGCACAACATAATCCAATAGATTCACCACTGTATCTTAAGGCCATACAATATTTACAAATTATTGTCATTTCCCCAATTTTTACCGATTTGTCGGCACAATAATCGATTGCCGGATCATAATGAAATGTAGCTCGTTCTAGAATCAGAGGAGCACTGCGTCTGCGGAATCGCTCAATTTCATTATTTCGTGCTTGCTGTTGTGCACGAATTCTAAGCCTATCTATTTCATTGTCACTGATTAAAGCAATATGACTATTTTCTTGATCTGTCTGGACATCAGTGCGGTTAGCACGTGAGGTAGCTCTTCGCACATTTGATTAACTGCGACGATCTAAGTCAGGTCGTCTTCTTCTCGGCATCGTAAATTGTAATTAATGAAAGTGTGAAAAGTTCATGCGTATGTACACGGAGAGAACAAAACACGACTGTGGAGAATACCGTACTGAGTAAGCGTACGTTATATATATATACAGGTAAATATATAGGTATATATATACAGGTATATATACAGGTAATATATAGGTATAGATTAACCATTAAAACCTGTTCGGCGTCGGCGTATTGGATTATTTACTAACAAAAGTGGCACTAAAACCTTCAGCAGAATGTCGGGTTTTATCCATCTCATAAGCTATTTCCCATTCATATTTCATGCCAGAAAAAGCTTTTATTTTACATGGAAGGAAAGATTTTACAGTATTAAAATTAATAGATAGATTGCGCTACTGGCAAGACATTAGATATTGGAGTTTTCCAATTTTCTGCACAATTTTTCATACTCACTCACCTTTTAAACCTTCTCTGGACTTCCACAAATAATTTAAGACCAAAATGAGCTAAATTTGTCCAGCCGTTCTCGAGTTTTAGCGAGACTTATAAACAGCATTAGATTTTTATTTATATAGATAGACTAGTTGAATTACCCGGCGTTGCCCGGGAAAAATTCCTTCGGGATAATACTGCATTATATGGTACAATCCAACGATTATCAATAAGAATAACGTGTCCACCTTTCATCTTCAGTAGGCAAGTTTTTCCGCCATCGGCCGGTGATCGACGCCAATATTTCGGATAGCTGTCATTTCCTGATTGAGTGCTTTAGGATTTAATCGAACGCAGGGCCCATGAATCATATTTTTTTGAACGATATCGTATAAAATAGGATCTTCTCGTTGATCAGGTAACTCAGCAGAAACAACAGTATCAATATCGTTGGGCCGTAATTTATCTTGGAGCCAAACTAAAAGATGAATATGAGGCAAGCCTCTTTTTTGCCACTCGATTGTATACATATAGCACCTTGTTTCACCAAATATTTTATCTTTGGTAATTAAATCAATCAATTTTTTTACTTTTAAATTAAAAACTCGTGAAATAATATCATGTTGATTTGTCGCTTGTTGATTTAAAAATAAAGATGATTTAATTTCTGGCCATTGTGGATTGCAAGTCATTGTGATAAACAGATCAGGGCGTCCAAAATTTCTTACATAAACCATAGCATCTTGTTTACGTTGCTGCATATATCGAGGGCCACCGGTGAATGAAGTTGGTAAAATAACTCTTTTTCCCATTTCTGTAGGATCAGCGTCAGCTTGAATTGCATCGTGAAGAATATTGTAATTTTCGGCTCTTAATTTAGTTTGACTTGCTCTTAAAAACTGAAGCCGCTCAGATTCAATTTTAGCGTACATATCGACAATATACTGATTGAATAATTTCCCACAACGAAGTAAAATATTATTGGAATTTTCTCTGACTTGAAGCCTGTAAGAGTAAAAATCCATTGCTGACAGTTTTTTTTTTTGAGAAACTCTTGTTACTGGATGAACTTGTGGTACGTTAATTGTATAACCGTCTTCACCATGACTAAATATCAAAGGGTACTGCAGTGCATCGTAAGACCGGTGTATTTCACTTACACGTTTTAGAGTGTTATCTCGTGCTCGTAAAACGATATCCCTTTTTGTAAATTCTTGTCCAACAATTAATACGGCTACCTCATCAACTTGAGGTGCATTATAACGACCTCTGTGTTCTGTCTGTGGCGCACGGTCAGCTCTGATAATGATTTGAAAATCTTCTATATTTGATGGCATTGCTTCAAAAGCACTCTTGAAGCTGCGCACGTAAGGATTGTGACAATGTAACAAATATTGGAAGTCGTATAATAATTCTCTGTAAGTATTTGGGGCTATCGACATTCGTCGTTGTACTTCGCTCACCGAATGACCCATGAAATATATTTGCAAAAATTTCGGTTCGTCAGGGTTGTTTGGTAAAAAAGATCCAGCTAAATGATAGACTTGACCCATAACTTTAAATGTAGGCATAAAATCTCCATGTCTGATTTCATTGGCACCGAATGACGTCATTTGGAAAGCAGAATTGTAAACACGAATCATATCAAGAAAATGTTTAGAATCTCGACGAGAATGATTCAAAAGACTTTTTAATGGTTCCGGTGGATCAGCAATTTCTGCCAATAAAACTTTTCCTCCTGAACAGCAAAGACCTGGTGGTTCTTTAGGCCATTTGAATGCACAACAGAAATTGCACTTGGTATTCATATTTCCTATCGAAACGTGAGAATTATTTCTATAATCAATCGATTTCTTATAATTAAAGGTGGACATAAAGCGTTAGCGCCATAGGGCTCGCGGCTCATTGTCATCACTGGTATTGACATTATGGTGGTTGTAGTTATTGTCATTGGTATTGTTGGTAATATTATTTTCATCTTCAACCATATTTTGATCGTGCATTTGCGAATGATTGTTCCTAGATAAGCGTATCTTTTTGGCACTATTTGTGGAACGGCCAAGGTTTAATTTTCTTTTCTTGGGCATAATGTGACCAATAAAAAAGAAATAATGAAAAATGAAAAAATGAAATAATGAAATGCAGCTCGTTCCAGAATCAGAGCACTGCGTTTGTGGAATCGCTCAATTTCATTATTTCATGCTTGTCTATATATATAAAACTGAAAGAGGAAATCTTTGTTACGGTTTGGCATCTACTTAGTATAGTAGATGTAGATCGTTGTAAACAGCGATACGATAATTACCATACTAATCTCCAAATACAGAACATAATAAAAATAGATAAAATACCATTAAAGCCTGTTCGGCGTCGGATTATTTATTAACAAAAGTCGTACTAAAACCTTCAGCAGAATGTCGGGTTTTATCCGTCTCATAAGATATTTCCGATTCATATTTCATGCCGGAAAAAGCTTTTATTTTCCACGAAAGGAAAGTTTTTACAGTATTAAAATTAATAGATAGATGGCGCTACTGGCAAGATATTAAATATTCGATTTTTCCAATTTTCTGCACAATTTTTCATACTCACTAACCTTTTAAACCTTCTCTGGACTTCCACAAATAATTTAAGATCAAAATGAGCTAAATGGGTCCAGCCGTTCTGGAGTTATGACGTAACAAAGTTTCCAATTTCACTTTTATATATATATATATATATATATATATATATATAGAAGATATAGATTGTATTAAAATATTTTGTTCAAATACATTACCTCCTACTTGTATACTTAATAACCTATATTCTCCAGTTTCACCTCAGGTATTTGCATGCTTTAACGATTTTGAAAGAATACTACTTATACAGCGAGCCAAAGCATTTCAAGAAATTATTAAAATAAGTTTTGTGGTAGGTTCTAAAAAGCCTAAAAATGCAATGATTCAAAAATGAATCCAAGTTTAATAGAAATTAATTATTTATATTTATTTATATATTATATAAATTATATTAATTGAATTTAATCCAAATCTTGTTTACTTAGCTGGAAGATTCAGTTTACAATTGAATAGTTCAGTACCAATAATGTACTATGTAATAAGTAATAAATAATGCAGACCCACAAAGACCCACAAATAAATACATTTGTGTCTAGAAAATTAGATATAAAAATCTATAATTTAGCACTGTGCAATATGCTTTGATAAGGCAAATCTTATTAACTTGCTTCCGGTCAATTGAACTAAATTCAGATTAATTTCAATTAAAATAATTCATGTAATAAACAAATATAAATATGACTGAACCTTGATAAGTCAAAATTCAAGAAAATACAAATTTTTTTCACTTATTGAGGTTTTCGAATTATCGAGGTTCCGCTATAATTAATTTCTATTTGGATTAATTACTATTGAATATATTTTACACACCAGACTATTTATTTAGATTCTATCTCATTTCACACATTTTAAAGCAATTATTTTTATTTTTTTTTTCTTAAGAGTTTTTTACACGGAATTAACAGTGTTTTTGTTGGGATTATAAATACAATAGATTGCTTTCTTCCCCCATAAAAATGTCGCGCAGAAATTAAACTTTGCCGTTCTAGAGCGCTTTAGCTAGTAAGTGGTTGTAAACGTCGACATTAAGATCTCTACAGTCGCTCATCGGTCGGTGGGGGAATAACATTTCTTCGACGGCTGCGGAATTGTAGCGACTAGCGGTCTGCGTTCTGTGTCTCGTTGTTCTGGTACTCCAATTACGAAAGGCTACCTCGTGTGGTTGCTTATAATTATTTATAATAATTTCAAACATTTTAACTAAAAATAATTTAATACATTACATTATATAATTGGTAATTTCATGGATTTAGGAGAAGTGTTTACAACTACAAATACCTTGGTTTAATTTTTTCGTAGTTGTGCATAATAATGAATTATGCGTGTCACAAAGACAGTTAGACGCGTAGTCTACAATTGTAGACCAGCTATAAATATTGACAATTTTAGTATTTATAAATAATTTGTAGTGCTTTGTACTTTATAGTAGCTGTTGTTTATCTTTATTACTATGTAATCAGTATCACCGTGACTGTTGACGAGCGTTGTGTAACGAAACATATCAACAATATTATGAGTGGTCTACTACTGTAGACCACGCGACTTACTAAGTTGTATTTTTTGTAAATTTGTAAATTTGTCTTATTTTTTTTCTAATTAGGTTTCTTTTTAATATTTTTAATTTCAACGAAACATAAACAGTAAGTAAAAATATATGTAAACGTAAATATTTTAATGCATTTTGAAGGTATATAATAATAATAATAATTATTATTATAGATAAATTATGTCTTCACAAAAAAAAACTACTCAAATTGAGTATAGATCAACGATTACTAAAGTACCAGTAGAATTAAGACGATGTGCACGTGTACTTCTAGTTATCGAAGAGCCTTCAATATCAATAATACCAGAAAATCTTCCAAATTATGTGGGTCGATGTTATGTTTGTCCACGAAATAAAAACAAATCAACCAAAAGGTATTGTGGCCAATGCCGAAAATATGTGTGTAAAGAGCATATGAAGGATATTTGTGTAAATTGTTTAAATGAATAAATTGTTTTTATAATACTTGCAATTTTTTTTATATATATAGAATATTTCGTAAATTTAAAGAAAAATATAAATTAATAATTATGTTTATTTATCTCTAGACTATTATAGTATTTGTATAAATATGTTATTATTATTAATATACCTATTGGGTCATTACATGTTGTTTTGTATGTACTATAAAATTCGTTAATTATACTTTATATCAATATTATGGAATTTAGTTAACAAGAGGAAATGATTATCAAGAAAAATAAGCATCAAAACTAATATACACTATCATTTCCCATAATGAAATCACAGTACCTATATTTGTTCGACGATAATTGGTAAGAAAATATAAAAATACATTTTAATTTTGTTTCGGGTCTATTGTAAACATGTCAATCTAAGATATCTATAGTTTCAGACCGATTGGAAGGTAATTGGGTAAGTAGTTTTAAAAATAAAAATGTCATGAAAGAAATTATGATAATTTTACTATAAACAAGATAACTGTATCTTCTTCAAATATTAATGGATTATTTTGGATATTTCAATGCTCATACGACTCTTTATATGCATACAAGTAATTTACATTATTAATATTAACAAAAATAATTAAAATTAATTGAATTGGTCATAAATTAAAATGGTCTACAAGTGTAGACCACGCACCTAAGTAAGTAACACTATACCTCGTGCCTAAAGAAGGGTTAATATTATACTCCGGCCCACGAGAGAGTATTACCGTTTTGCGCATGCAAACTGGCGGTGGAGACCATTCCGAAGCTCCATTTCCCCCACTATTTCCACGACTGCGGCGCGCCACGAAGTGAATACAGAGTGTATGCAGTGATGCCATACATTATACAGAGTGATGTAGTGCCATACGTACGAACATACGATAACAATTTTTTTTCAATTGATATAATTTCATCGTTATTTAATAACACTTTATCGTTGTATTACACCAATGTTATTATTATAAAATATTTTAATACGCAGGTACACGTCATAAATATACAAAATATTTTATTAAAAACCAAAAAAAATTCAAAAGTACCTATACACAATATAAAATTAATCGGAACAATCGGATGAAGGATCTCCTGTAATTGTCATTACGTGGGATGTTCCTCCTTCTTCAAAATCTTCGGTAATGAAATCGATATTGAACAATTTATCCTCTTCTTTAATAGTGTGTTCGACGAAATTGGCCCACATATTTTGTGTAACGAGATTGACGCCATCGACCAGTAATTTTTGTACGTCGTTTAACTTGAACGTTGTATTGTTGTGTTTTATATGATTTTTCACAGCCGCCCAAGTCAACTCTATTGGGTTCAGCTTGCAATTGTAAGGCGGCAAACGCAATAAAATTTTATTCGATTTTAAAGCTTCTTCGTCGATCACATATTTATCATGCAGATGTATAATTTCTCTTACCTTGTCAATCATTAAATGTTTGATCATCGGCGTATCGATACTACAACCTTTGGACCTTAACCATTGTACTATTTTGTCCTTTTTCCAAGCAATTGTGGGAATCCAGTTTGACGGAATGGTAAGAAGCTTTATCCATGACTATTACGGAATTATCTTTCAATTTAGGCAAAATTCCGCAGAACCAATCATAAAAGGTGTCTCCGTTCATTTTGTCGTGGTAGTCTGCAGTGTTTTTTTTTTTTGGACTCAAAACACAATAGACCATCCTTGACGAAACCCTCTGCTGAGCCGATATGAACAACAATTAAACGCTTGCCCTTACCTGTCGGATTTTTTGGCCCGGTAGATAGTGCTTTTAGGAATGCATCTGTGTGTGATTTTATTGTCTTGTCCATCTACACTTTATTACAAGTCTCTCCTGCAGTCAACCCATGTCTCGTCGAGAAAGTATATTGTTTGACCCTCATTCCTATAACGTCGTATGTCTAGAATATACTTTTGTCGCCATACTACGATATCTCCTCTCTCGGTAAGGGCGCTGTTCCGGTTTCTCTTTGTATATTTAAACCCCAATTCGTTTAAAATTCGTTGCAAGGATGTCCTGGGTATGGTTGGTAACTCCGTATCATCACTGATGGCCTGAACAATTTTTTTTAAAGTTGAAATCTCGTTTTTAAACCAAAACCCAAGTATTTTTTGTCTGATAGCATTTTTATTAAAGTCGTCAATTTTGTCGTGGATTGTTGGACGAATTTTTTTTTTTATTAGGTGACTTCATTTCTTTATTTTTTTTGTAATTACTTACAGTATTACAAACTGTATTGTATCCAATGCCGATTTCTTACTCCATTAATCATTACTCCATTAATGTTAACAATTGTTTTTTATTAATTATTAAATTATTTTATTATATTATTATGCATCTAATTTATAATACTAAGTAATATATTTATTTGATTAAAAGGTAGTTATTTAAAAATAAATTATAAATATATAGTTATAGTTTTCTACATCAAAACAGTATAGATAAATAATGATTTACTGTTTAAAAATTAAAAATGATAAAATATACACTATAATAAAAAAAGTGTTATGTATTTAGTTGGTACGGAGATTTTTGTTCCGTAGACCTTTAATATATTTGGAAGTATTATATTCTAAATATTTTGACTTGTTTTGATCTGTTTACGTTTTACGTTTAAATTTGTTTAGTTTTTTTTTAAAAAAAAAACAAATATCAATAATGCAATACAAAGCTCCTCATACCTTGTTAAAATATCAGTTTAAAAGTATAAAAATACCAGCATTTTTTATTTGTATAAAATATAAAATAATTTAAAAATTCTTACCACTCCGCATCGATTCTTTTTAACGGGTGAACTCAATGATGATTGCGGATTCTTCAAATTCTGAACAGCCGGCGTCATAGAAGTGTTTACATTGGTGGAATCATTGTCACTCATTTTAAAAATTTTAATTTATCACAGATCACAGTGCAAATAATATTAAAAAAAAATTAAAAACTAAGAGCGCAGTGGACACGAAGCAGATGTTACGAATAATCGACGCGACGACGCAAAACAAACACTCAATGATCTACAATACAGCATTCTGTATACAGTGTACATTACAACCCACCCCGTATAGTGTTGAGCGCTGCCGACCGGTGCCGAACAGCTGTCGGCATGCCGAGTAGTGGGGAATGCGCGGAATCGGACAAGTTTTCATCGGACGACGGTAATACTCTCTCGTGAGCCGGAGTATAGTGCATACTCCATTACAAAGTAACATTAAATATAATAAATCATGTGTTTTAAACAAATGTACACTATAATGTACTGCCGTGTGAGGATTATGCCAACAATATTTAGTGTACAACGATAATTATTTATTTTATTAACGAACAATGTCTTATTATAGAAATATTTTAACTATTTTGTAATTAATAAGGATTATATACACAAAAATATTAATACAAATGTGTCCAATAAATGTTCAAATATAATCATAAAAATCTACATATAGATCCAAATATTAAACTCAATATAAATTACTATACATTTTTTTATCAATAATTGTTAATTTAAAATTGAACAAAATATACAATTAACATATATTATTACCGCGAGTGAATAATTTTATAATAGTTATTAATTTACAAACAATTTTATTTACCTAAACGGATGGGGGGTTTTGCACTTTTGAAGCGTAAATTGCATTGCGTTCTTCATTTAACGCAGTAGCAAGTTGTGTCTTATGTCAAGGAGTTGTTGTGGTAAACTTATACGTCTCATCTTTTTTACCCGTTCTCAAGCCTGAATAAATGCATAGTTTAAAACTACTTCTGCGAGGCTAAAAAACAAACAAATAAGACCAACAAACCAGTTAAAAATTAATTAAAAATTATTATTTTACATTGTTCATATTATATAAATATAACACTAATACCAACCATTAATAAATAATAATTTAGAATACGACTCGCTTGATAATTTCACTGTTGTACAAAGTTCTCAAAAATGAAGTCGTAACTGCTGGATCAATGCTTCTTACCAATGGCTTCTCTCAAAAACGACACATTCAGGGCAATCGCTCTAGGATGGTGGTCATAGAATTTCCGTAGATGAATACTGTTATCTCTATAATCTGTAGTTGCAATGGAATCACGGTTCTCGTTTCGCTTTTTCTGCCGTTTGCATACTAAATACTTGAAACTGCCCAAATAGGTTGGCAATTATTAAATATATTGAATGATATAATATACAAGTTGAAGAATAAAATAATTATACGTACATGCGGTCTCCTCGGATTTCACGTTTGTAATACTTGATGATTGCATTGATTTAAATATAAATAATTCTATATCAAATGGGGAATTAGACTTGTTGTATGCACGGTGCACTACTTTGTCACCAGTTAATTTCAAAACAACTAATGTCATTGATATTGTTATTGTTCAAATATTTATAGCACTACCTGTATCAACTGCAACTGGAGAGTGGTAATTTTCGTCATTACGTCGTTTAAGAGGACGCCACACGGGCAAACGAAACCGAGCAATGACCAAGAGAATGCGCTGTTAGGTGTTTTCGCGATCCGCAAGCACGCGACGTTTAAGCCGCGCTCACTACTCATTGTCGACTGCCGGCCGACGATTGTGCGCATTTGGGAACGATGTTTATTATTTTCTCGACCTTCATCCGTGGCGGATCGCGTAACTTATTAAATTTATACACGTAAACGCATTGCTGCAATTATATTTTAAATATTCTCGCTTATCCACGTAGGTACCAACTTTTAATTAAAGCCACTGTTTGCCCAATTGTATACCCATTTGTATATAACAATATTATGTAGGCTAGAAAATCTAGTTTCTACCGTACCTTTAGTTGTACAAACATTTTAAGTATTCAAGTTAATAATATTTTACGTACAATAACTTATTATTTAAATTGAGTTTGTAAGAATATCAATATACATACATATGTATTTATTTTTGTACTTACCAATATGTTTGAATATAAGTATTCATGATCAGATATTTATATTAAAAAGCACAATAATTAATCTCAATGATTCTGTTACACCATTTAATGAAAATAAAAAATTATGTGTGCGCAAATACTAAAAGTTGACATATTATAGCTTAATATACATTTATAGCATAATTACCTTCTTTTTAAAATACAAATGAAATATTAATATAGATAGAGGTAATTTATTAAAAATTTGTAGGTAGTAATTAATAATAGGTTAGGCTATCTGGGTATACTTATCAACAACACAATTTAATATTTATTTTTTATTTTTTATATTTTCAAGTATGTGGTCTGGATCTTGAATGTCAGTTTTCCACCTTTTAAGATACATTGGGTTGACTAATTCGGGAAGCAAGCACTTCAAATAATACCTATAAATGTAGTTTAAAATTAAGTGTAAGGTTGAAGTATAATCATATTTGCATTTATTTTAAAATATATATTAATTCTTACGTTTTTAATTTTTTTATCATATTATTCTCCCAAAACGTTGCGTCATAATTAATTTTTTCTACCGATATCCAATTTGGTGTATAAATTACAAAATAACATAAACTTCTTTTAGTAATATGCATCTGTCCTATAATTTGATAATAATATATATTGTCCGTCCTTAATTTAATGGAATTCTCTGTGATATTAAAATATTTTATCTGTTAACAAAAACAAATACATGTATTTGCAAGTGTATTTGCATAATATAATATATTATATAGTATTAGCAAATATAAAATATTATCTAAAATAATTAAATTATAATTTTAGTTTATATTATAATTAGTTATGTTAAGTTAAATGCTAGTTATAAAAGTAAAAAATATTAATTATTTTTTCCTCACTAATTTGTTATTTACAGCATCTATTGCACTAGTTGTATTTCTAGCACTAAATGGACATTTTATTTCTATGACACTATCTTCCCCAATCAAACCATCTATAGACATTATAAATTATAATATATAATACATAAGTAAAATTAATAAAATATTGATAACAATTAACTCATTATCTTATATACAATACCTGGACTTGCTGCCAAATAGGGAAACTCTGTATCTATAAATAACCCACAAGGTTTTACAGTAAAATTCATGGTTTCCTCAGCTTTTTTGCGTGCAGCAATCTCCATATCTTTTCCATACTGAAGAGATTTTGCTTGCACATTATTTGCGTATAGAATGTTATAAACAGAATTTTTGCAGCTTGTATTGGGTCTCATCTTACATATTTGGCCAAATGATGAAGCTGTCAAACGAATTTTACGTTCTTGATACTATAATTGACTATCAGTCTGCTCTCTTGTGTCAATTTCAATTTGTACAACATTTATATTTTCAAGTCTGGCAAGAAATTTTTTTTTTTATCTTCTATTTCTTCTGGGCTAAAATCTACAGAAAGAGGTTCTGCCATACCATAGTCTGCGTCTGGACCATTTGATACTGGTTTTTTATTTTTATTTTTTTTAGGAAACAATTGACGCCTTCTACTACTATTTTCTAAAATCCTTTCATGGTTTTTTAAATACTTTTTACCAAACTTTCCTAATCCAATAAAAAAAAATTATGTAAATGTAACTATAGAAGTAAATAATAAATATCAAAGTAATATCACATAAAAACTTAAATATTACAGCTACCAACAAACATATCTTTTACAAACTCAATAGTATTAAAATACGCACCTGGACTAAAGTTCGATATTTTTTTATGAATGCACCTCAAATATTCTTTAGAGTTAAATGATATCACTGCAGCATGAACTCTAGTATTGTAGTTTCCTCTATTGGAGAAATTAATTCGTTTGCCGGCTGTATGTTTATTTATAATTGCATTAAATTGTTCACATATGTTGTTATTTTTATTTTCAAGAAGGTTCTCGGAATTATTTGCAAGTCGTAATGCATAATTTTTAATTTCTTGCATCATACCAGAATTTTCTGCTTCTGGCACCAAGTTCATATTATTTGACGTAAGTTGGTTACAAAAGTATTTATTACAATTATCATGTTGGCCTAGACGATGATAAGGTCCATTTAACAAATCTTTTCTTATCTCTGAAACGTATATAACAAATGTTTACTATTTTACAAATAAACAAATTAAAAAATAAATAAATAAATAAATCCTAAAGGATGTACCTTTATCATATTTATAATCGAAAGTTTCTTGGTGTATACACTATTGCAACAAATATACTGACTTTCGCAATAACCGATTTATTATTTACACATAATTTTCTACTTTAGACAAAGAATGGTATAACATTTAAAATCAAACCTTTAATTTTTTCCAACCTTGAATGACCAACAGTATATTTCCAATGTCTTACTGCTTTGATAACATCTCCTCGGAACCTAAGAATATTTGTAAGTATATGTTTTCGAATACGAATCGGATATTTTGTAATTCTAGCTAAAGTGGTTAGTTTGGAGCTATAATTCCGCAATAAATGATTAACACATTCAATTTTTTTAATTGAAAATATTGGACCATAGGGGGAAAGTTCGTTTAGCTTTTTCGTAACACTGCTATCTCCGTCTCCTATTAAATATTAGGTAAATTAAATATATTAGTATGATATGATTTAATTCAAAAAACTACTTTTTTTTATTTACCAATGAGTTGATTATATTTTAAACCATGCATTTCTATGCTTTTTGTAAAACCTTCAAGTACTCCGTCTGCCTCCATAGCGGTTGACGGTTTTGTCCAATTCAAAAAACACTCATGTTCAGGAACCTTTATGTTTTTTGAATTATATTTTTGACATATCATACAGTATTTGTTACGGATACCAACAAATAACACTTTTTGTGTTTTAAGTCCAATTATAGTTGCCTAATTAAATAACCAATATAACTTGTTTTATCATTTTTAGCCGGTCATAATTTTTTTTTTGAATATCTTTAATATAATACATTCTTACTACTCCAGACAGAGCATCATACTTAGTTTTGTATGATCGTTTGGACCACTGTCCATCAGCTACTACCGTACACATGGGAATTCCATCACTATCGACATTTCCGCATTCTAATGCCATTTTGCGTTCCTCGTCGCCAGCTTTTTTCATTTCGTCAAATGCAGAATTTTTTAGAATGGATCCTACTTCGGTTTGTAGTCTATGAAATGCATTACATGATAATGATGGCATTTCTAACGACGCTGTTAGTTCTGACATTTGAGAATGTCCTATTCCTTGTTTTATATAATAATAATAATATTGTATTCACTATTCGCTCATGTCTACTATTTACATTATTTAAAACCAATATACCTATTGTTTGACAAGCATTTACGACAGCTTTGTTAATTGGAATCATAGTTTCATTGCATCTTTCGGAATACAAGGCTTTTTTGATATTACATACTCTGCATTTAAAAGTGATGATGGTTTGAAACCCATATATGCTTTCCGATTGATAGTCCATATCAACCCACTAACTAACCAAATCAAACCCACCTACATGTCTTGTTTGTACTTGATCAATTAAGTATTTTATATCAACTATCCTTCGACCAGACAAAGTCCTAATATTTAAAAATAAATGTCTTCAATAAAAGATTATTACGAATAGGATGTTGATTCATCATTTTCAGTCACAACAGTCAACGAATGTGAAGATATACTAAAATCCCTAATAAATACAATTATAATATTATTACAAATAAAATATTTATAAATTTTTTATTATTTCGTTTTTAGGAATACATAAAAATATTCAAATAAAAACTTATAGTTGTTGAACTAGAACATCATCGTAATAATTTGAGCCTTTTTCATTAGAAAATAGAATATTTTCTCTATACAAATATTTTTTTGTTGTTTTTGGATTATTAAATGCTAATGTTATTAAAAGATTTAATATATAAATACAATCACACATATTTTTAGACTTACATAGTTGAAATATTTATGTTGGTTCCTTGAGTCGGAGAACTACTATCAACAAATGTATTATCCAATTGAACATTATTTTCACTAATATTGAAATTGGATATTGGTGTATAATCTTCTAATACTCTAGTATCATCAGTGATTAAACTGAAATTAATTAGGACTTAGGTACTCAAATAATTTATTGGTTCTAACAATGATGTGATGCGTTTTTTTTTGGTCTGTAACGACTGTCTACGATCTGAGTGTTGTAGCAAATTTAATCTAGTTAGTACTATAAAAATAGTCAAAATAAATATCTTTAAAAATAGAAAGTATAAAACACCATTACGCTTAGAATCGTTTGCGTGGTCCTTTAAAATATAAATAGTATTTAAACACATAATAGTAATAACTTACCCCGAGAAAGAATCTACTAGTTTATCATTTGACTCAACAGTTTCTTCTGTTTGTTCAATGTCAATTCTAGTCGATATAGATTTTCTATAAATTATTTTTAAAATAAAATTGTATAAAATATGACATATTTGGTAAAATGTCTACATTTTAAATTGTAATAAAACTCAATTAGAAAATTACTTACAACCCTTTTTTATTTTTTAAATCTTTCATACGTTGGCGGTTTTTTTTAACTGTCCTTTTTTTTGTACGGAATTTTTTGGGTGACATTTATCACAAAATAACCACTCGCAAAAATTCAATTTTTCAACAAACAATAATAATTACACAGTGTTGGCTGTTGAAGCGCTAGGCATGTAGTGCGCGTCCTCTGCCGTGTCGCAGGCGCGAGTCGCAGCAGTAGATTATACTATTATAATATTGGCAGTAGCCAGTCACCAAAATTAAATTGTTTCATATCGAGCTATTCCTGGAAACTATTACGGGCGCGCTGATTACCGATAACCATAGCGCGCTAATTGCAGTCTATCGTGGTGGGGGAAATCGTATTCGATGTCGTAACGACCGTAGGGCAGCAGCACACTACGGTAAATATACAATAAAATTGAAATCTTTACATAAAAACTGTTTCGCGCGGGAAAAACCCGAGAAGGCTACAGTCATAACTAAGTAACGAAATTTTCACAAATTAATAAGGAAAACATGGACTGTGTAACCTCGTTTTTATTTTTTCGATATCACTTCTACAAAAAAAGTTCTTAGTGTTTTAAAAACTATTATTTTTGTGTTTTTTAGAGTTGATTAACTTCTTTTGTAGATGTGACATCGAAAAATTAAAAACGAGGTTGCACAGTCCATGTTCTACTTATTATTTGGTGAAAATTTCATTCCTTAGTTATGACTGTAGCCTTCTCGGGTCTTTCCCGCGCGAAACGGTTTTCAAGTACGAATTTATACATGTGTAGCGTCCTCTTAAAGAAATATTTGAGAAATTTATTAAGCCAAAATCGTTTAAATCGTCGAACTGGAGAAAACATCATAAAGAAAAATGAACATAAGTTCTACATTAAAAATGACTATTTATTACGTTATTAACTAAAAATACTTTTTTTTTCATTTTTAATAACCTGTTAGTTTTTTGAAAAACTAAATCTAATGAATTAATTAAAACTAGTTTTTTGTTTCATAATTTTTATTTTTTTTTTGTTTTTACTAATACCACTGACTGTCATCGCCACTTTTAAGTTTTAAGTGCATCTCTTATGTCTACCATTGTTCAGCATATATTCATGCGTTCCGCTAAGTTTTCTGACGCGTCTAAAGATTATTAACCCCAAGGGATTGTTAGTTTAATTTTTTGATGTATAAGCAAATTGTGGGACCACCACTCCGCATCGCTATGGGTTGATTACGAGTCATCGATGTATTTTGCCCAAAAATAATATACACGACATATGTGATGTTACGACCGGCCTCCAAAAGTTATAACATTATGTCATGTTACAATCAGCTAAAAGATGAAAAAAAAATATGTTATAAATGAGTGGTGTTACGACCGGCCTCTAAAAGTTTTAATATTTTAAAAAAATTTACTTCTGTAAAGTAACTAGTAAGTACTACTGTAAGTACTTAGTCACTGTCGTGCTAGAAGAGTTGTCGAAAATGCATTCGGTATACTGGCAAAAAAGTTTAAAATTTACAATAGGAAATTCAACTTTAAACCAGAGCACATGGATATAGTTGTAATGGCGACGACAGTTTTACATAATTTTTTACGGAATGATAATTGTCATCGAGAGCCAGGCGAATTGGAAGATACAACACCTACAAGAGGATGCTATGTACCTGGCGATACATAACTTTTATGACTATTAATAAATCAACAACGACCTCGAGGGTAAGGGGGAGCGGTGTCCGTTAAATCACAAACCAACTTCTAAATAATTACTGAACCATAGGCGCGTGGACCGACCATAAAAATATTCAAAAAAGTAACAAAAGGATTTTGAGAATTGAAATCATAGACCGAAAACGAACAAGTAATAAATTAAATAGAATACGTTAGGACATGACAAGCCATCAACGAGCCAATGACACTCGAATTGTGAATATCGGATTCGATAACACAAGGCGGCCTCGAACGACCAGCGATTCCGAGAATTATCTAAATAATAGAATATTTAAATTAAATAATGTAATAACATGCTGGGCACATTAATTAGATATTAAAATAATAACGAACTAACAGCATCCGGTGGGTTATCGCACTCGGTGACAAAGTTTGGACAGATGGCATTTCCTGGAACTAGCATAATCGTACACGATAAAACAAATGAGGTCAACGCTATTACTTTAGGACGACGTAGGTACCGATAGGAGGAGTAGCCAATATATAAGGGAGCCCGAATCGGCATCAATTCAGACGTGATTTTGCCGGGCTACAGAGAGTACCTTCACGCCAGTCAATTTTCTGAACTATAATAAATCAATCATCATAATATTAAACAGTTTTTACAAATTATTTCAACACCGCGACTTCAAAAGCTCCTTTTCGTCCATTCACAACTCCTCGTCCTCTGATTGGTCCATATCAAGGATTAAATAATTTTACTGGTGTTGGAGGAAACAATCCACGAGAAGCCTACAATATTAGAGAAAATTTTAAACAGTTCTTTGTGTCGGATAATTGTTCAGTATCATGGCAGTGGGAAAAAGCGTGTACTACCCGAGGTAATCATCATTAAAAATGAATATTGTTATGCGATTTTTTATTGATTTTTTTGTATTTGCATTTAAAAAACTGAATAGTACCTACTTATCAAATATAGATATATGATAACTATTGTAATTTTAACACCTGTAATAATTTATTATCCCAATTACAAATTGTTGGTACAATCTACAATGATAATTAATTGTTACTTTTGCACGATATTGAATTTTTAATTTTTTTTTAATTTTATTCAATACTTTTCGAGATAATGAGTGGTCACTTAAATAGATTATCATATATACATAATATAGCTCACAAAATATTTGGACATTTTTTGAATTATAATTACAAATAAGAATATAAATTATATGTTTACCTACTCACTACCATTGTAGGGTCCGTCAGAACAAACGCATGTTTTTCGAAATAATACTACGCTAAAAGTAATTTCTGTAAAATAATTTTTATTACATCAAAAAATGTAGAAACATATGCAATTTTTTTTTTACTGTAACAAAATTTAGGTTTTAAAAATAATGTCAGTCATATAGCGCCCTTGAACCGCAATGTAGGAATGCAGGCGCTCTCGAAACGAGTCCATCGCGTCGGTCAGCATCTGTCCCGGAACTTCACCCACAACTCGTGTGATCTCGTCCTTCAATTCATCTAGGGTTTGTGGCTTGTATTGATATACTTTTGATTTTAAGTGACCCCACAAAAAAAATCACACAATGACAAGTCAGGGGAGCGAGGGGGCCACGGAACGTCACCAAAACGTGAAATGAGACGTCCCGGGAATTTTTGGGGAAGAACCTCCATTGAGGCACGAGCTATGTGTGATGTTGCCCCGTCTTGTTGAAACCACACTTTTCTAATACTGACACGTCGTCGTTGAAGCTCAGGAAAAAAAATTGGGTCAGCATTTCGATGTAACGTTCTGAATTTACAGTGGTCGTTTGTCCGTTGTCCTCGAAAATATAAGGGCCAATAATTTGTGTTGCGCCTATTGCACACCAAATTATGAATTTTGGAGTATGCAGAGGTTCCTCATGCAACTGTTGTGGATTTACTGGGGACCAGTAGCGACAATTTTGCTTATTCACATAACCATTTAAGTGGAAATGAGCCTCGTCACTCATGAACAAAACCATGTTGTCATTATTGTCAATAATTTCAATCATGAGCTGAGCAAAATTTATACGCATCGGTAATCACCGACCAATAATTGATGGCAAACTTGGATTTTATAGGGATGAAACGCTAAATCCATTTTTAAAATTCGACGTATACTTGATTCGTTGTACCAAGAGCAAAGTCGCGCAAACGGACATAACGGTTGGGGTTCCGTAATGTATCCAACCTTACTCTGTCCACTCTTTCGGGTAGCCCGATTTCGTCCATTAGAGTTCTTTTCATCAACACCGTACCTGTTGAGTTGAACGCTGTGACCCATCTCAAAATGGTATTACGGCCAGGAATCGTTCCATGACGCGAAATATCAAAGTTAGTTCGTAAATCTCGCTGTGTTTGAATGATAGATTCACCATTTTCGAAGTACCGCCGTACTGCGAACACTCGTTGTGCGGAATGAAGGCTGCACACGTAAGCCTTTAGATAGTGGACTGTATATAGAAGAAAAGATGAAGGACTAAGAATGTATACTGCCGAATGATGATGCAGGAAATTTTGGTATACAAATTTTCGTCCTTCATGAACTTGGATATATTTACAAGTTTTTACATGTGCGACCTTATCGCTAAATTAGTAATAAAGGGGTAAGCAACCACATGCGGTCGCCAATACAACGGGACAAAAAAAAAAAAAATTCGATATATAAGAACAATGTTGAATACACAAAATATAAACAAAGATGGGTGATAGCAGAATCGCTATCGTGTGTACGACCTGGTACCGGGTGGCTGGTGGACAATCAGCGTCGATGACGATCAGCTGATCCGTGTTCGGCAGCAGACTGGTGGGTGCGTAGACGGATATCGGAGGAAAATTATGACGGTGATTGCACATGCGTGCAAGACAATCGGCGGCGAGACATATGACGCGGCAATTACGTAGCACTGCAAAAAACTGCGCGTGCGGGAGTGGGCGGCCGTGCAAATGACGCGACGACCGCGTGGACACGAAGAACGGGATGGATAGGACGTGATTGTCACGTATCCAACACCCAAAGACCAAAATGACTGTCGAGGACGCGACGAGCGACTGTACGAGATGCTCGGACGACTTGAGTTACGAAAACAGTAACGCGTCGGAACGACCGGACCACGTAGCGCGAGGGGTTACGGGCGGCGGAATGACATTCGCGCGGCGACGACGAATTCGTGTAAACGTCGAACGGACGAGCAAAAAAACAAGACTAACACTACACGGGCACGTAGATGACCACGACTCGGGGTCGCACAGCGATGAATTGGACGGGCGATAAAAATAACAAAAGGTCGTGGGGTCGACACAGGCGGTCGGAACTCGACAACGTAAAACGACGGTACGCGACGTGTTCGTGAGCAGTGAGGCTCGGAATGACGAAACAAAACAAAATAAACGATATTAACGGTGAACGGCGCACCGGGTCGCGTCAGTTAAACACCGGATCAATTTATAGAACAAGAACAACATGCCAAGATGGCGGAAGAGCACCGGACGGGTAAACGGCTCAACAACGACGATGTTCGCAAGCAGCAAGAACACGACACACGATGCTGACTGGAAGCTCGATTGCGACGAGCCCGTCCCCACTCCGGAGGTACAAGGGTTGACTTCGCGGCGGGTTCCAAGTTGACAACGTTGCGACACGGAAACGTGATGGAGACCTCGCGCGAAATTCAAACCCCGTATTTTGTATCTAACACTCGTTGTACACTCCACCCCATGATGACAACTAAAACTGCACGTTATCAGCTTTACAACGAGCCGTCTCTCACACCGATTAGATTTCTCCACTTGAAGTATTAATAACTTTAAAAACATGCGTTTGTTCTGACGGACCCCGTATTTTATATATTTTGAAGTATACTAGTATACTAGCATTATAACAATATAAAATATTATAATCTACAATCATTTTAAAATGTTCAAACCAGTGACGTGGCAAAGTGAAATATTTTATCAGACAATTGATTAATATTTTGAATGACCTACCGCCCCTTGACACTTTTGCATTTCCCATGTATATAATATATTATGCGTAGCAAAAATATATGATTTTATTTTGAATACTGTAATTGAATTTTTAATTTCTATATATTATTAAGTTAGTACCTATTGTAGTACAATTTCTCACTAAATTCAGTACTCACGCACCAGCCTGATATGGACCAACCAGAGGACGAGGTTTGTGAATGGACGAAAAGGAGCTTTGAATTCGCTGTGTTAAAATAAATTGTAAAAACTGTTTAATATTTTTAATGACTGGTTTATTATAATTCAGAAAATCGACTGGCGTGAATGTGCTCTGTGTAACCTGGTAGAATCACGTCTGCATTGATGCCGATTCGGGCTCCCTTATATATTGGCTCCTATATATACTCCTCCTATCGGTCCCTACGTCGTCCCAAAGATATAGCGTTGACCTCATTTTGTTTATCGTGTATGATTGTGCTAGTTCCAGGAAATGTCATCTGCCCACTCTTTGTCGTCGAGTGGCGATAACTCACCGGATGCTGTTAGTTCATTTATTATTGTAATATTATAACTAATGTGCCCAGCATGATATTACATTATTTAATTTAAATATTTGATTATTTAGATAATTTCTCGGAATCGCTGATCGTTCGAGGCTGCCTTGTATTATCGAATCCGATATTCTCGATTCGAGTATCATTGGCTCGTTGATGGCTTATCACGCCCTAGCGTATTCTTGAGCGCGTTTTCTATTTAATTTATTACTTGTCTGTTTTAGGTGCACGATTTCTTTGGTCCTATTCTCAGAATTTCTTATGTTAAGTAAATAATTTTATAGTGGATCATGCTCTGTCTTTTCCCAACGCTTCTACAGCTTAATAATTATTTATAAAGTGGTTTATGTTAAAACATACATCGTTCCCCTTACCCTCGAGCAGGGACTGGAACCTTTGGTGATTTTACGGTTCCGATTCCGGTTCGGTTCCTAGAAAATCTATAATTTCAGTTTCGGTTCCTTTTCGGTTTTTAAATTTAGATTTCGGTTCTTTTCGGTTCTTATAAAATGAAAATTACGTTTTCTGTTTAGGTTTTATATTTAAAAATTTGATTCAATTTCGATTCTTTAAAAAATATTAGTATTTTCAAATTTTCAAATTTTTCAATACTCAATTGATAACAATTATGGCAAGTAAATAACAATTTTTAACCAGACATTTTACCAGTTGCTTAGAACTAATGAGAAGACTAAATGAGTAAAAAAATATTCAATACTGTCATTTAATGAGCATAACTTTGTTTCAAATAACCCTTTTTGTTTTATTTTTATTTTCTATACCTAGTTTATACTTTAATCGCACTTACTAGTTACCACTTATTGTATCAAAGTTCAGTATTTTAAATTTTTAAATATTACTATTTTTTTTTATTATCATTACCACATACTATATTGTCTATATTTGCTTTGGCCAGAGCTCTGCAATCGAGGGTTCTAGTACATAGTAGATTCGAAAATCTGTTCTACTTTCACATGATTTTAATCTGAATCAGGACTTAACCTCATATACATAAGATATATAATAATTATAAATATGTTCTTTACCTTAAAATAATCTGTAATACCTATATGAATATTAAGACATTTATGGATACGTCTTAATAATAATAGTATAATACAAACAATTGAAATTATTTTATTGTTTAAAATATAAAATAGACTCATCCATAAAATCAATATAACAAAAACAATAATATTTAAAATAAAACAACATATTTAAATATTTAATAAAAAGGTTAACTTAAACAACATCATAAAATAATAATAAAATAGTATTTAAATTTTAAAATAAAAAAAAAATTTTATAATTTAAAGTTATATGTAACTTATACATAACAAAATATAATATTTAAAATAAAATAAAACTTATAAAAATGTTAGTAATACAACAAAAACCTTATTCTTTTGTTATATTTTTCTTCTCAAACAATCTATTTTTACGGACTATTAATTGGTTTTCTAAATTTGCGGATGTTATATTACTCCTGTAAGGTGATAAAATAAACTTGAGTTCTGAAAATAGCCGCTCAACACTGACTTGTGTAGAAGGCACAGCAAACACTATTTTGGCAAGTATATACAATTCTGGGTATGTGTCTTCCATTGATTTCCAAAACTGTAATATGTTGATTTTATGACTTAACCTTTTTTGATTTAAATGATACGTTTTAAGTAAATTTTTAATAACTGTTGAAGTAGAATTTTGGCTTGAACATGATACTAATTCGACGCTTTCTCTTTCTTGCAAAAATTGTTCCAGATGATCAGAATTTTGATTAAAATCATTATTATCACTTTCAACTATTTGGTCTTCCATACTTTCATGATCATCTTTTGAGTTTATTTTATTGTCTTTTAAATAAACCCAAATAGAAATTAAATGACTAATGGCTATATCATGCTGTACTTCATTTAATGTTACCTTGAAACGGGGAACCAGGAATATTGCTGCTAATAACACTTTATTATTCATGATAAATTGTTCCCTATATTCCATACATTTTACTAATTTAATAGAAAATGGATTATCCAGTGTACGTGTTTCAATTTTGCACGAAATCCGTGTACTATAAAAATCTGACAATGTCAATTGTTCACTTTGAAGTTTTTTCGTACAAAGTTTGGCCGGTAATAAAGTTTTTGCAATAATTTCAAGTTGCTGCCAATCAAAATTATTCAAACTATTTTTTTTTAATTTGGGGTCATTTTCAACCATAATTTGTATAAACTCTTTTAAATATTGTATCCTCTCTATCATATCATATGTTGAATGCCAACGAGTCAAACAGTCCAAAATTGGTAATTTAAGTTTTTCTTTTTTTATCAAATATATAAACGTTTGATTACGCAGTTTCCGAACCAATATGCGAACTTTATTTAATAATTTATCCACACCACCATCTTTTAAGCTGTCTATAACTGCTAGTTGTAGAGTATGTGCTACACAAC
>JACXSJ010003368.1:0-25163 GCA_014851325.1 Pentalonia nigronervosa
ATTTTATTTGAAGTACAGCGTTCGACGACGACGTCGCCGCTACCGAAGAACGCTCATCTTCCGTTGCCATACGGCTTGTTTGGCGCTTACCGCACGACAGACCTCCACGAACGAATAACCGTTCGGTCGTATATTTATATAAGCCATTCGGTTTAAACAATTACAAGGTAGAGCGGTTGACCGTCTTTCTAAATGTAGCGATCGTCAGAATACGGACGTGCGATGTCCGAAACCTAGATGGCGCCGTGATATCCTATTCGTGAACTCGGTCGCCAGCTGGCCAAAATTCAACGGCTGATTCCGCGTGTTCTAGTACGCCGGTATTTTGTATAATATAATGTGTGTGGCCGAATGACAACATAACAAGTCAAAGAGCCTATACAGGGTGATTTTTTTTTTTATCGTGATCCAGTTAAAATTCCTAATACTTAACGAGATATTGACTGGTTCACGATAAATAAAATCACTCTACAATCATGATATGAGCGCGGATTTGTAGGCATTTGTATATTATTTTTTCTGGTCGATAGTATGATAATATGCTAATTGAGCACGCAATTTGTTTCACGACATAACGATTTAAACAATGAAACTTTTTTAATGCGCGTCATTGCATATTTCGACGTTTAACCATTTTTTTTTTTTTTATCTAATTTGAGGGCTTGTTTTATAATTTTATATTTTTATAGTTTTGATTAATATCAAAATAAATTAGGTATACTTGTAGGTATATTTCCAAATATGATATTAGATCAAAATCGTTGAAATAAAATACGTATACCGGTATACTAACACAAGAAAATATCGATTACGACTATTGACAATTAAATATATTGCAAGTAGGATAGAAAAAAATTGCTACATAACTCAATATAGGCAACCTGCAACACATATATACCTACACCAAGCCAATACTGTAACAGTGGCGGCCTGGCCAGGCGATCGCCGACTGGGCCCTCTGCTAAATGGGCCCTTAAAGTTATTACGAGCTACTAAAATAGTAAAATATATTATTTTAAATGTTCATAAACAATTTAGTTTGTAGATATTATCTTAAATAGTGGTGGATAGTCCATATTGCGTTATTTTAAAAATAATAAATCCATGGGATTAAATACTATATAATATTATAAACCGATAAACAACGGATAAACCACAATAAGATAAACAGAAAATTGAAACACTATGGGACCTCAAGATTAGATAAAGAATTGTAGTGATTAAAATACAAGTTTTAGTTTTATTTTTGGATTATTTTGCATAGTGCTGACTGCACGATGCTCGACACTATCGTCTGTCAGTCATTGATTAGCATGTCAACGTCAACAATCAAGAACTATCTTTTATTTTGTAAGTTACACATCACAAACTATAAAGGTAAGATATTTACATATAATATTGAATATAATCAGATAATTTACAGATTTGTAGCTCGAGAGTAAAACTCGGTTTAAAAACCCACACGCTCGCGATTTATTTAATGCAATAATGTCAGGTCATCAAAAACGACAAAAAAACGTCAAACTGAGCTTATTAATGCAGCTAACTTTCCAAAACAGTCCAAGTTACCTTTTGTAAGTGTCCAAAATTATAATAATGGTAACAATAAACATGAAATTGAAAACATTAATACAGAAGTATTTAAGAATGCTTCAACAGAAATTATTAAATCTGTAGAACTTAGGCTTAGCAATAATTCAAATATTAATATAGTACAAGAAAATGTTGAGGCTACGATATTATCTGTAATTCCATCCAAAGAAATGAATAGTAACTATGATGATGGCAGTATAGATATTACACAAGAACATATTAATGAAATACCAGGTAGTTTGAAAAATGATTTTGATTTTAATATTAATACAACTGTTAATGTGGAAAATGTAGACGGAAATGACAAAACTAGTAGTACTGGATATTTCATTCCACCAATAAATAACAAAATATTTACTTTTGATGTCGAAAATGAAATAATTTTTAAAAATTTTTGTAACACCAATGGATTACAACCCAATATTGTCCAAGAAGAATTAATTAATTTTTCGTCTTCTTATGAGTCTATAGCAAAGTCATTGGAAGGAGAATATGCTTGTGAATCAAAACTGTCAGATGTTTCTGATGAAAATATTGATAAACAACCAAACGTGGAGTCTGAATCACTACAGAAAAAGTTAAATACAAATTCAATTTGTAAAAAATTCATACCATGTGTTATGAAATTGCTATACAAGTACAATTTTCATACATCTGCATTTACCAATTTATACTTGGTATACAAGTATATTTTCACACTTTCATGCACTCAAATGCATTGTGAACGGTCATTTTCAAAATTAAAAATTATTAAAACGAGACTTAGGTCGTCATTGAGTCATGAGTCACTTCTATTAATCAGTATTGAAAGTGACAAAATTCCTGATGTACAAGAAATAATAACCTATTATGCAAATTCCTCTTTAGAATTACAAAAATTACTCTTGTACTAATTTTATTTATTATTTAAAGTTCATCTATATTTGATTCATTTTATTTTGACTAGTTGATAAGGATATTAAATATGTACTCACAATTACTTACAGACTTATTAGTTATTTGATCATTTATTAACGTTTATTAATTATTTTTTATTAAAACATCGAATATTTTGTATTATTTATTTAAATATTTGTTTTACAATAGTTATATATTTATATAATACATTACTACATTACTACATTCATTTTATATAAGATTTTAAGTAAAAAAATTTTACTTAAATAACAATGCGGTGGTAGACACTTAAAATTGGTTTAGCACACACTAATTAATATAAATAAAATATTAACCAGGTCCTTACATATTATAATATGAAGTATCCGGTATGTAGATTTCATGCAACAGGCAACATCTATACCTAACGGTAATAAGAATACAAATACCTATAGTATATGCATCAACAGCAATGTTGAATAGGTAACATTATAGATATTTTGTTATTTGTTTTTATAATGCATAAGAATTAAGAAAGTTTAAACGAAACCTAAATAAGGTACT
This sequence comes from Pentalonia nigronervosa, assembly GCA_014851325.1. Classification (NCBI taxonomy): domain Eukaryota; kingdom Metazoa; phylum Arthropoda; class Insecta; order Hemiptera; family Aphididae; genus Pentalonia; species Pentalonia nigronervosa. Next base: position 3,034 of record JACXSJ010003368.1, read on the forward strand.
TACAAAAATAGTTACATGTACATTTTTTTGGGAGAGGTGGGGGTAGTAGAACTTCAAAATAATTAGGTATCTTTAAAAATGTAAAACTGTAAAAAGGCCCATAGTCATTGCTATTAGTCTCATTGGTCAGGGGCCCTTTTAAATTCTAGCCGACCAAAAAAAAATGAACCCAGGCCGCCACTGTACTGTAAGAGTAATTATTCTCGAAATATGAAATGAAATATATGTAATAATAACATGACTTATAGCCGACTCACGCAAATAGTCATAGGAGATACTCACACAACTAGATGCGTGAGTTGGTTCGATTAACTTTTTGTCTAAAATAGTGGTGTTTTTTTAATCAGATGCGAATATGTAATATACTCTCAATTGAAGTGCAAGTTTGATTTCAATCCATTTTGTTAGGATTCCTCGTTTTAATTTTTTTAAACTTTTTATTTTTAAGTTTAAAAAAATTCATAGTAATATACGAAAGCATCGTAGGGACCAAAAGTTCCTCGAGACCGATACCGAACCATTGGAGAAGGGATAGTACGTCTCATATCATTATATATGGGCCACCAAAAAACAGCCTCTTCACAATGTTCATTAGAAGGAGTCTCACGTACATAGTCCACACCAGTTCATCACAAGAAAATCATTGTCAGTCGAACGTATTTTTATTCAATCTATTTTTGTATTAATGTGGTCATTTGATTATCGAGTATATTTACTATAGGACTTATTATTTTGAGTATCATATTATAAACTAGTCGTTGCATTATTTCTTTACTGCCAAATCAGGCGATCTAAACTTAATAAATTAATATATACTTACATATAATAATATTTTATCTAATTAATTTAAGTTTAAATATTGTTTCTTAATACTAGCTATAATAATAACTAGCTATCCCGTTCAACGTTGTCTGAACCAAATATTAAGTTAAGATTAACCTCAAGTGATTTACATGTATCTAAACCACTTAGATAGGCAATCCACTGCATTAGATCACGGATAATATGCTAGTATATTATCAGGTAGGCAATCCACTTGCAGTGGATTGTGGATCCCATGAGGTGCGTAAATAGATGAAATCAGAATTAGGTAGGTAGGTACATAAGAAATATTGCGACGGTTGCCCATGTCAAAGTTTTGTTTTTTTTTATAAGTTTATTTGCAAAAATTTGTATATGATATATTCGCACTAATTATAATAGTTATAAAATATGTAACTATTGACAACCTTATAAATAAACAGAGATTATACAAACCAATAACGACCATGATTACCAATAGCAACCATTTATAAACAAATATTTCCACCGTAAATCTCATAATCTATATGTGAGCACCTTCCGGAGTTAGACCTTTACCTTTTTAAATTAACCTGTTTTCTTCCTAGAAGTCTTATATATCTCTGTCCCAAACGTAATCGCAATCGGTTGAACGATTTGGGAATGCATAAAGGACTGACAGGTATTTATATTTATATAGATAAGTGATTTCTATAATTAATTTCTTCTATTATAATCCGTAAGTTGTAACCAATGGCAACCATTAATAAATAAAAATAATTTTTGATCTTCATCGTGAATTTCAAAATCTATGTGTGAGCACTTTTTAAAATGCAATTTTTAGTAAATTCTTATGACTATAACCTATTTTCAGACTTAAGTAAATTTACACAAAAAATTTCATGAAAATAGGTCAAGCCATTTCGGAAGAGTTCAATAACAAACACTATGCCCGGTGAATTTTATATACAACTATTTATTTACTAACTTTGTCGGACTAATATAGATTAATATTTAGTATTTTTTTTTTTACGTTATCGACAACGTCGTGGGAAATTACGTGGACATTACTGCAACGATATCATCATTTATTAACTGAAACTGCATTACAGAAAATAATATATATATATATATCAATAGCAACATTGCACAACTGTAAAATAAAAACATTATAATAAGATAATAATAATAACAGTATACAATAAGAAGATTACAACTGGTGTACAATACATGCAATAAAGTGACTTTATAGCTACTAAACAGCAATACAGGATAAAAAATATATAACAAAAGGAGCATTATGCAGTTACAATAGCACTACAATAGACAGTTTAAACTAGAAAAGAGTGCAACCGGAGCCCCCTTTAACAAACTCGGAGTGGACGTAAAATATATTTAAAATTTACAACTGGCATGATAATAATAAATAAAAACCATGAGCCAGGCTCCACAAAAAAAAGAGTGCTTTATTCCTCTAACTTGCCACTTCAGGAGTGTTACAATATTAAAACTTTACTTCTGAATAAAAGAAAACAACAGATACTCATCCTGCGTTATATGACATTTGGAGGTAGATGGATTTCAATCCTCTGCCTATCTCGCTCCATGGACTCCTTTCTGGCCAACATATCACCTACTATATTAATAAATGTTTTTCTTTAATTATCACACTGCATCGAAATCTGATGTCTGTCAAGTCGGAACATCTTGAGATGATGGGATACACAGCAGGTCCATCATATTCTCCGGAACTGGTTGTCTCCTTAGCACTGACATCATATCAGCCTTTCAGTTATCCAGAAGGGACAATTGAAGATGGTATGCTCAGCTCTAATATTCTGATTTCACTTACGCACCTCGCGGGTTCTTCAATCTACCGTAGGTGGATTGTCTACCTGATAAGTGATAATATACTGCTCTCATATTTTCCGCGATCCGACGCACATAGCTTAGTTGCATATAAATCCCTAGAGATGATTCTTAACTTAATCTTTGGCTCGGGCAACGTCAGGCGAGACAGCTAGTTTATTATAAATAAGATGTTGCATTTTTTTTTAAAATTTTAAAATTATTAAATTGTTGTTATGTGATAGGTTCATTCAAAAGACTGAAACCAAAAAAACCGATGACTGTGAGTCAATCAACTGCGTAACCAGTACTCCGACCCTATGAAAATTAAATACAAAAATATTTGAATTAAAAATTATTTTTTTATTATTATGCAAAATAAACTCATCTGCCTTCAAATCTAAACCCAACTAACTACTAATTAGTAAGTACTATTAATATTATGTAGGTACTTAAGTGTTACTATTGCAGAGGCATTTTATTTTAGTGTAACTGTGTCTTTGTTTTTAATATTTATAATTTTTAATGTTATACACTAGTATTGTTATGACTAATTGATTTGAATAAATTAATTCAATTTAATTTTATAATTTTGACCAATTTAAGACCAAGGTTAGTTATTTTAAAATAGTAAGTAATAAGTAATATTATTTTGTTTTAAATTTTTTAATAAATGCTTATGTAGATTTATTATGTGTTGGTTTTTTTTTTTTAATTTTTTCTTCAAATCATACCATATTTACCAAAGAAATTATCCTTAAGAAGTAATAAGTCAAATAATATTATTTGAGTCATAAAATCTATATAACAATTTGAAATCGTGTAAAGAGGCATAAGTCAGTATCATATTTTAAAAATAATAAATGGTATAGTGATTTATATTTTCAAAATATCATGTTAAACAAATAGTAAGGTAACTCATCAATTAAAAATTTTTATGAATAATAATTTTAAAATAAAATTATTGAACAAATGAGAAGTTTATTTTGTTTCTTGAAAACTAGTAATTTTTAACATAATACCTATATTTCCTTTGAAAAATGTGGTGGGAAACAAAATGTATTATTTTGTAATTGCAAACTTTGCTTTTTAGACATAGATGAAAATTGATAACTGGAAACTGAACCTAATAAAACTGCATATTTTATTATCAACTAGCTGTCCTGCCCCAGCATTGCTCGAGCCAAGTATTAAATTAAGATTAGCCTGAAATTATTTACATGCATCTAAACCACATAGGTAAACAATTCACTGCATTAAATCACGTACAATATGCAAGCAGTAAATTATCAGGTAAGTAATCCACTTATAGTGGATTACGGACCCCATGAGGTATGTAAGTAAACTCAGATTTAGGAAAGTACATTAAAAACATTGCGATGGTGACCTATGCCAAAGATTTGTTTTTTTTTTATAAATTTGTAAAAAATGTATGCCATTTCCTATTAATTATAATAGTTATAAGATATATAACCATTGACAAACATATAAATAAACACAGATTATTCATACCATAGCAACCATTTATAAATAAATATTTCCATCGTGAATCATAAATTCCCTGTGTGAACACTTCCTAGGGGGGTTAGACCTCTACCATTTTAAATTAGCCTATCTTCTTCCCAGTTGTCCAATCTATATCTGTCTCAAATTTAATCGCAATGATTGCACGATTTGGGAATGCATAAAGGACAAACAGACAGACATTAATTTATATGTACCTATAAGACAAGAATTACTAGAGGTTTGTTGTTATTTTATTAAAATGTTATAAATATTCTTGTTATTTAAAGATAAATTATTTGCCTATAATTTGTAATAATTTCTATTGTTTTAAAAGTATTTATGAAATAAAAAGACAATTGTTTATATTTTGTTTTATAACTTGGTATAGGTATTTAGTATTATGAAATATGTTTATAGGAACTGTTACAATTGATTTCTTACTTTTTTTAACAATTTTACTTTAAAATGTAGACTGTAACAATGTTCTCTCTTGAATTATAACAATTTACTCAACCCTGAGGCAGTAAGGCATGTTGTTACATTTTGACTCTACAACTTCACCGTTTTTTTTATCATAAAAAATTATTTTTTTTTACTTTTTTACTAAAAGGAGCGTAATAAGTTACTTCAAAAAATGGTTTTACAAAAATGATGAGAACAAAAAAATAAAAATTTAAAAATTCAATACCTATGTCAAAAATGTAATAATTAGCACTGCTCTTCCCCGTATTGTATATCTAATTCGTGCATAATTTAATATAAAAATAAGACTTTAAAACAATAATTTTAATATAATATTTTATGTGAATACCTGATAGGTATCACTCTCAATAATGTGTGGAAAAAATACCAAATATAATAATCCAAAACTAATAATATTTTTTTTTATTATTAGTCTTACCATATTCTAGATAAAAACAAACACCATTACAAATGCTAGTAAATTATAAATTATAATTAATACGAAAAAATTGAAAGGTATATAAGTAACCAGGGTAAAATTAAGGGGAGATGAGAGCACAATGGTCTTCATGGTAATTACTAAAATAATAATTTAATGATTTCCACAATTATTGTAAAAACATTTTTATTATTATCATAATATTTTATAGTATATAAGATTTTGGCAGAATTACATAAAAATTATTAGTTTTATTTTTTTACTTTCTACCTTTACTATTAATTTAACAAATCCTAGCTATACCTAATTGATAAATATGATGTAATACATTTGATTTTAGATAAAATTATAAAATATATATTTGATTTATAGCAAAAAATTATTTTAGAATTTCATTCGTCATTATTGCTCTGGTTATTAAATTTTTTTTTAATTATAATAAAATAATTAAAATCATTATTCTTTGTTTCAATTTCTAATTTTGTCCATATTTTAACTTAAAAATGTTATAAAAAAAAAAACTATATTTATAAATTACTTATAAGAAACCATTCAATTTTTAATCCCATGCTATAAAAATTGAATATTTTATAGATTATTAACTACAAAATGATTTAAAAATGTTTATGGTTCTAATGATTTTTGTGAACATTTTAAGTTAAAAAGCTTATACAAAATCCATGTTTATGTATTTTTAATATTTTTAAATAGCTATAGTAAATATTTGTTTTAAATTTTAAGTTATTAGATTCAATAAACATTTTTAATAGACATTTATGGAAAAAATGAAAATGTCTATAAATAGCTCTAAAAGAATCAAAATATTTTAAAATGATCCATTTGTAGTAATGATAACATTTAAATTTGTTGACAATTTCAAATAACTACAGTTATTTGTTTTACGAATAGCAACGATAATTTGAATATTTAATAAGAATTTGTTATTTTACACATGAATGTTATCCAAATTCGGCAAAAATTATATTGTATTGAAGAATAAAGAATATAAATATAGAGATATTTTTGAAACAGTTTTAACCAGAATCATCATCTTAACTCTTAAATTAATTTTTTTTTTTTTTTAATCTAAATCGGAACCAGAACCCCATACTAAAATAATTAAGAACCAAATCTGTAAAAACCTGAAGGTTCCAGTGTCTGGTTCACCTAAATAAAATAAAATAAAATAAAAATTGATAAAACCTTATGAGTTTACATACATTTAAGATCTATTGTGAATAATACAATGAAATGTAATACTTAAAGCAGTATTTAAGCTCATAGCTAATACACTCTAGTAAGTCTATAACATAATTGAAAAAGTTAAACTGACTTAATTGATGGAGACCAAATCTAAGTGATGTACGTACATCATCCAAAAGCCGATATATAAAAATAAACAAGTGTTTATTAGTTCATTTTTATTGAGTACAAATTTTTTATATAAATAAAATAAGTTTAAGTTTATGTAAGCAAATTCAATACAGTTTTAAAATTTTATATAAAAAAAAAATACAGTTAATGGTATAAAATAAAACGGTTTGATTCTTCTTAAGTAAAATGAAGGAAAAAATACATTACATTTTCAAACCTTAAGTATAAAAATTAAATTAAAGTTAAATTTTTAACTAAAAAATAATTTTTTATATTGTAAAATTTAGTCAAAAATTTAAATATAAATATATATATATAAATGTGAGTTATATGTATTTTTGATATTTTTTTTAATAGTTTTATAACTAACTTGTGAAGAAGCTTATTAAGCTATTAAATTATTTTACTCAAAAAAATTAAAATTAAAGTTTTATAAAATTATTGATTATGCGTTAAATGTTAACACTTGTATAAAAAAATTAAGGTAGTTCTAGTCAGTTATGTTCTAAAGACTGTATATAAGTTATGCTTAATGCACTAGGATTTGTTAATGTATGAAAAGTAAATGAAGATTAGTGTGTACATGATAGACTGGTCAATCAACCTGTAGCAGTTCTCGCATACGCATACACAGCCAGTCTCATAATTTTATAATAGCAGGTTTAAAAACATTTTTTTTTTTTTTAACCGTCCAGAATTACATTAAAAGGTTTAGTTTCATTATAATACATAAATCTGTATTTAACTGTATAAGCATATATAAGTGTACTTAAATAAAAAGCATGCATAAAGTCTAAATTTTTAATTCAATAAAGAAAAATACACTCTGAGTACATATATGGCACTTATGAATATTTTTCGCACATTTGACACAAGCATATACATGTCTACAGGGTAGAAATGCCGCTACTATTTTTTTTTTTTGACAAATTTTGCAAAGTGATGGATCCAATATTTTGCCAGAACGCTTTGATGACCTGTGCTTTACCGGTTTGAAATCTTTATTTTTGGATAAATAAACTCTCATTGCCTTATTAAATGGGTGTCTACATATAACACATAAGTCACTTGTTAAAGCACATTGAATGCAAGCAACAACGTGCCCACAAGGAATAAAAGCCACTTCAATTTCTTTCTTACAGCAAATATTGCAAAGCATAGATTCTTCTGATATTGTATTCGGATCTTGTTTTTGAGAAAGATGCTGGTTTTCATCAGATAATATAATAATTTTACTCAAGTCAGGTTCTTGTAACAAATCATTTATTCTATAAAAACAAACAAAAATAATGTTAAATAAAAATAAAAATGTAATGACACATTATTCATGAACAGACTAATAATGTTTATAAAATAATGCTAAATAATAATAATTTTTGAAGAAAGCTTTTTGTGATGCATTAATTAAATTTAATGTTAAATTAATTAGGGGCATTGCAACACATTAAGTAGTACCATCCAGTATAATCAAAAACACATACCAGGCAATAAACAAAAAGATTGTATAATAAGTGCACAGAGAATTGGGCTTTAGAACATAACTAAATGCAATGAACAGATAAATGGGTTATATACTTTACAAATTCAAACTACATATTTAATTATAGTTATTAATTTTACTAATTTTATTAACCCATCCTTTCATTTACATTATTCGAAACCATTAGTTATAGAAAATATACATATTTAAGTGTATAAAACCATCACCTTATAATGATATTCAAAAATTTAATTCAAAAAGTACAGTTATATAAATAGTACCATCATTGCCGATTCCAAATCCCCAAACCCCTCATGTTTAACAAGCCATGCAGTGCTAATCTGAATATACCTGTTCAAAACAACACACAGCATATTCTGTCAACACGTAATGTTGTGTAATTATTTATTTATTAAACAAAATAAATTATTTTTCTAACTTAACCTAATTTAGCAATCCAGCCATTTATATTTTGTTTAGTGTAACTATAGACTTATAAAAAAGATGAAATTTGCTTTGAGAACTGGGAGACTTGGTCATGCCAAATGGATTAAGAGAGATAGCTTGAGCTTATCAACAGAGTGAGATAAATGGAAGTACTGTTTAGAGGACAGCCTTGTAACAAGCTCATCTTACTTGCATGCATTATCATATCTAATGTTTCAATGATTTCTTTAAGTCTACGAGTATAACTTATTAATACCTAATAAACTTAAGTTTTAAAAAATGTTACCAATTACTATAAAATTACTCTTATTTAGAAGTGCTTCCCCTATAATTATAATAATATATAAACTGCACGTCTCCCATATAATGCTATAGATTACCAAGTACCAACAATGTTAGAAGATAAAGTGCATGCTACTTTTTTCTAAAAATGTTGTTATCTTTATATTTGAATATCTTTCTTATCCTTAATCTTAATGGTCTGAGTCATATGCTACTCATTTATAATAATGTTGACTCCCCAAACCTCTCTCTCTTATCAGTAAATTTTTTATAGATCTATGTTTTCTTCATTAAAGTAAAAGAAGAAAGTATAACTAACATCATATTATAGTATGATACAACATGCAATAAAAACACACTTTATGGATTTCCTTAAAATTATTGAAATTATTTCATTGTATAGAATTTTTAATTAATGAACTACACGAGTGCAAAAATATGAATTTCAAGAAAAAATACCTTAATTTATAATGTTTCTGTCATATTGGCAATATGAGCCCTGATTGAAACATAAAGAAAATCTATAATCAATATTATAACAATATAATGTAGGAATTAAATATAATCATATTTTCAGATTTTAACAAATAATAAAAAAAAATTAGTTGAAATTAAAAGATGGTTTTCTTAATAAATAGTAAATGAAACATACTTTTTTATCGGCTTTATTTTTATTTTAGTTTCAAAAATGTAAATATCTCCATGATTAGTAATCAGCTTGAATAATTCCTATGAACAAAGTTTAAGGTAAATTTCCAATATTTTTTCTAAAGTAATTGAAAAAACTATTAAATTACTATTAAATTGCATTTTGTGATATTGATTCCCACGCCACATACTTTGTCAATAAAGATTTTGCCTTTATTTAATAACAAATAACTACAAGTTTCTGACCATTTGGCATGTTCTGTCCATGGTTCATTATTATCTTTCCAGTTATTCAGAATTTGTTCACAGTAGAAACATGTCACTTCATCATTTGTACCATTGCCTAAAAACATATTAAAACATTAATTTGAAAGGTCCATTTACTAATAATTTTATCATTTTACCTGAATAAAAAAATCCAGCTTTGCAAAGAGTATGAATATCTTGTTTTAATGTTTTTGAACATCTATCAAATGATTTCAAACGTGTATCAAAGGTGGCAAAGTCTAAATACTTTAGAGGTCTTAATTTTTGTATAATACCCAAAGAATCTAAACAGTTTAAAATCTTTTTTTCCTCTAAATAAGATTGGCTATCAGTAGAACCATTACCATAAAGACCACATATATCAAAACCATCTAAAATAATACAATTAATATATTTAATTGTTTAATATTAAGTTTATTAAGTTAGACCTGATTCTAATATCTAATTTATAATAATATTGAAATTTGTTGTAATTAATTTCAAATAATCATTTAATTAATGCATTGTTTAAATTCTATACTAGATTACAAAAATATTTAAATTAATTTGATATTTACTTATGGGTTCGCGAATAAATGGACATTGTGGAGAGTGAGATAAATGTTCAGCTAACGGATCATCTCCCAGTTGCCAATTTTCCAAGTCTTTCGAGCATGACAAACATTTCACACAATCTCCAACGCCTGAGTAAATAAAACCTGCTTGGGCCATTTGGAAAGGCCTTAAAAATTCTACACACCACCCAACATCAAATGTTTTCAAACGATCCTCAAAAGTAATAATCTGTAGGTCATCTATAATAATATAATTAAAATATTTAACTATTTTAAGCAATCTGTAAAAGTACAGTATAATATTTTTTTATTATTAGACCTAGGTATATTTAAATCATAAACAAAAATTGTAATATCTTTAAAATGTTATCAAACAGTAATTTTTATAATCCAACACATATGGGTCCATAATATTCCCGGATTATCAATATAAACTAGATATTTAAACAGAAATCGGGTAAAAATTAAAATGAATTTTTTTTTATTACACTTATTGAATTATGTTTAATTTATTTTTATACAGATTAATTTAGTACCTGTATGAGTTTGAAATAATTTGTGATAATTTTTGATTTTTTCTTATAAAATATTTTTTAATTAAAAACTTCCTTTTTTTCAAGCAACAGTAATGTTTCATGTTTACATTTTCAGACATCCTATTGTTCATATTTAAACTTAAAAATACCAACACTTAAATTATAAAATATGAATCTCTGACAAAATTTGTTCAATAAAATGTGTATTGGTAGACAATTATGAACTAAATTAAAGTATATAAGATTTTAGCAATAATTAATAATGAAAAAGTCTAATTATGAGGGTTAGATATAATTATTATTACTAACAAGTTAATAATTTTTGCTGAAATTATAATATTATCAGAAGACTTAATTACATTGAATTATTAAAGCGATTTTTCAAAAATAAAATTATAGCTGGATGTGATAATAATATGCCAGGTTACTGAGAGTGCCGGATAAACAAGACTCTACTATAATATATTATTAAAAAAACTCAAAATCTATATTAATCTTTTTTAATCAATTTTCTTTAAACATATTATTTTTCCTTTTTAAATGTTTTATTTAATTTTCTTTAACATTAGCATCAAAATAGTTAAACATCCTAATTCAGCCCTAATCTATAATACAGATTATGATTTATTTAAACCAAGATCATATTAGAAACTACACCAAAGCATTCATTTTTAGTTATAAATAGTTTTCACCAAAACAAAAATCTAGAAATAGAGTATCTATGACCATGAGGATAATTGCTATCTAACGAGTTAAATGTAAAAGAAGAACCTTTCAGATAGTACATATTTCAGAAACTCGTATCTTAAAAAAAATTTTTGATGACTAAAATGATCCATCATTACACCGGAATTGTTAAATCATAATAAACACTAAAATTTTAAACACATATAAAATAAAATAATTATTTTTTATTTTATGCAAAGGAAACATTTTAAAGCAAAAATTAACATCTCTAACATATTCAAGTGTTATATATTAACATTATAAAATAATAGTTTGTAATAAAAATGTACATAATTATATAAATGCTAAAGCTTATTAAAACATTTTTCAAATATTATCAAAAAAAAAAAAAAAATTACTTAATAAAATATTAAAAGTCAGACCCAATCTTTTTATTTAGTTTAAAATAATATTGTGATTTGCCTTAATTAATATAAAATAATAATATAACTAATGCATTAGCTCCTTTTATATGACGACTGTTCAGTTAAAATTGTTATTAAACACATAAAATATTTACCAACTTCAAAATCAATTACTTCAGTACTTTAATTTTGGAATTCCATATTAGATTACAAAAAATATTTAAATTAATTTGATATTTACTTAAGGGCTCGCGAAGAAATGGACAACGTGGAGAGAGAAATATATGTTCCGCTAATGGATCATCTCCTGGTTTCCAATGTTCCAAGTCTTTTGAGCACGACAAACACTTGACACGATCTCCAATACCTAAGTAAATGAAACCAGCTTTGGCCATTTCGATAGGTCTTAAAAATTCTACACACCATTTATCATCAAATGTTCTCAAACGATCCTCGAGCGTAACCATCTGTAAATAAAAATAATAACAATTAGTCTGTATTTAAAAATAAATGTATTTCACATCTAACCTAACCTAAGTGAGGATTATATAACTATATAAAAATATACAGATATATATATATATATATATATATATATTCTTGTTATTTAAATTATTGAGATTTTTGTTTAAAGTATCACTTTAAATACATTTTTAATACAATAAATGCTAAATTAAAAAAAAAATAACTATAAAACCTCATGTCAACTTCAAGGTAGCTGACATAAAATAAAATTGACCAATATTTTTTTGTTAATACAAGTAAAATTTAACAACATTTGTTGACAGACCTGTTATTACTTATTATTAAGGCTGGAATTTCGATAAACTTTACACTGTTTTCCAAATCTAGATAGGAGATGCTCATTTTAATCGTAATAAGAAGTTTTTATTTTATATTTTTTTGCATTTTTAACAATATTTAACTTAAAGTCATTTTATAATATTTTTAAAAACATTTTAGGGGTTATAAAGCATTTAATACTAAATTCCGGTTTTTTAAAAATTTTATTTTAAGATTTTTGCTTAAAAAAAATTATTTTGTAGCGTACACTAACAAGTATTTTACCTAATTGAAACTATTCGAATGGATCCGTACATTGTACAAATAGAAATTACGAGTGGGCAGGGCCGAACTTCCGCCTAGGCAAACTAGGCAGCTGCCTAGGGACCCTCAGGGAAACAAAAAAAAAGGTATCACACACATAAATCGATTAACACGGAAAATAGTTCATGTATAATATAGAATATTATTAAGAGGAAGTAATTTAGAAATTAATATTATTATGTTATGTTTTAGTTTTATTGAACCGTATATAAACATAAATAAATACATTTCGTGGTGTTTATCAGTGATTGTTTCTTTCTATTCGATTATATTTATAGCCGAAACCCGTAAATAAATGTATAGTCGTAAACACTAAATATTTTTTTTTTCGGTGCGAGCAATATTGTTATCGTCCGCTCGCCGGGGTATTTTTTATCCAGTCAAGACACTCAAGAGTCAAGAAATCCCAATAACTCTCAAAATAGTGAATAATTATTATCGCGTCGCCCGCTCGCCAGCCCGCATGCAAAATCAGTTCAGTTGGTACACGGCGTTATCTTTATATTTACATCGAAACCAATAGTCTATGGTACATAAAATTATAAATAATTTGTTTTGAAAGCCAGGGGTACGATTAGTTACGATTACGATTTAATTTTCATTCACACTCCGATCGTGTTGGTGTCAATTGATAAATTACGTAAGTACAATAATATAGCTGTTCATAAAATAAATCAGTAATAATTTATTCTCATACGTTATACCTACAAAGTATGTATAAGAATGTTGAATATAATAATATAATTTTTAGTATGTTGAATATATACAAATTAAAAGCAGTTTTTATTAATATATATTTAAAAAGGCCCTTCTTTAGTAGTTGCTTTGAGGCCCTAAGACCCTTAAGTTCGGTCCTGTGAGTGGCAACAAACAAATTAAATGAGAAATAGTTCTTTTTCTAGATTAAAAATCCAAGCATAAAATTTGAGACCATGCAGTACTGCAAACATTTTTATTAAATTTCATTAAAAAAATGTTTGGTTTCAAATTTATTTAAAATAAAAAAAATAAAAGTATTTTATAAGTGTATCATTTTAAATTTTTATGAAATAAAAGCATTTTTTTAGGTTTTTTGAAACATTATATTTTCAACCTTACTTATTATATTATGTTAATGGTGTGGTGTTAAAATAAATATAAGTTTTTATTTAAGCTAAACAAAATTTTTAAATTTATAAATAGTTTATAATATCTATTTGAACAAAAAAATATATAATTAACAATCTAATTAAAAATAAATAAATTATTTGTTTAATTTTGAACGTGTGGTATAGAGTGTACTATGCCACACATGTTTTTTCTAAAAAATTAAAAATGTTGTTTAATTTAATTTTAATTTGTCTCTTTACAGTTACCTTAAGATTAATGTTTCTATTTTAGAAATAGATTAATAAAGAAATAATAATAATATAATAAAAGTAATAGGTATTTCTCAACTATTTAAAATTTGTATTTTAAATAACAAGCACGGCAAAATGTCTTTCATTGAAATGTAAATATTTGTACAATTTTTCCATTAATTATGACAACGACAAAAAATACTAAATATTGACAATCGATATTTCTAGAAAAGCGGATGAGATGAACGGAGAAAAAAAAAGAAAATAAAAGCTATCATTAATAAACAAAATAAAAGAAAAACACTCTACCTTGTGTGCGAAGTTCTGCTGCTGATGTGTATAGTGTATTTATGCGCACAATGGTGTGGCCTGCGGACAAATAAAATAGTGCTGAATTTCGGAGCGTGTACCGGGGTTCGGGAGCGCGAACGAATTGTAACTACAAAATGTAGAAAACGTCCAATTTCTAAACTCTGAGTGGCGAGTACTGCATAACAATCACCAACCCCTCCCACACAGCGTTGCAACGATCGTGGTAGACGTTTTCGGTATTATTTACTATTGATATATGTTTTGTACCGGTTTACGAGTACAAGTAACGAGTAAGTATGTAAGGTTATTGATTTTTAAATTACAATATAAGAAACTGAATTTTGTTGAAAACTAGTTTTGCATAAAAATTCTTGTTTTCCAAAATTTAGTTTTTTTATTTTTTTGTTTCCAAATTATTAAGAAAAGTACTGAAAATTTTTTACCCCTCACATATTCCCCCTCCCACCAAACATAAAAATTAGATTAATTTTTTTATAAGAAAATATATTTCAGTTTAAAATTGAAACAATGATTTAAAAAAAAACATATCAGTGTAAAATCAATACATCCATCGCTCTGCTCAAAATCTAAAATCAGATAATCAATTACAGAATAATCATAATATACTCAATGAGAAAATTAAAAAATAAATGTAATAGTTTATAATTTTAAAAAAATGGAGTTATAAATAGAATTATATTACCTAACTATTGAAAAAAATGTTGACATTTCATCTGAGTTTAGCAAAGTTTAAGTTACTCAATTTATACTGTTACACAATTTATACTACCTAGTAGGTTATGTAGGTAGTACCTACATTCTACAGTTTTAGATTTATCTATAAGTTGTTAGTTGTATAAATTAAAAATAAAAATAACATAAAAAATATTAATTTATAAGGAACTTATATTTTTCTAACTATTAATATAATTTATAATTATAATTATTATGTAACATTAATATTTAGTAATAAAATAAAATATGAATACAATTGTATATAAAGCATACTAAACATAAAATGTATCTATATTACGATTATAATTGACGATTGAATAATTATAGTGGTAAATTATACAATGGTTACAATTTTTAAATGAAACCATAGGTAATAAACTAATATTTTTCAACATACAAACAAAATAAAATAAATTAATATTTTCAATAAAAATTTCTAATGCAGGACAACAGTATATCATTTAGTAACTTTTTATTTATCGATTAAATCAGCATATTAACATTTGATTGTCAAATAGCAACATATACTAAAATTTCATAAATTAATAAAACAATCATTTTTTTATGCATTTTCACATTAACATTTTTTGTTAATCTATTGGGCACCTTAAAATTTTGTGGTCATGGAAGGTAGTTAAGGTGTCAATAATGATCGGGGAATATGCTTGTATTATGTAATTCGGTATTTTACGATAATTAAGTAACTTTATTTTTCTATTCTTGGCTAAAATTACATATTTACCATTTTATTGTGCAAGATGCACACAAAGGGATTATATTTCTCAAATCAAGTAAAGCCAAACAGCTTTAAATTGTACTCCAAATGTATTGTAAAATACCCATTTGTTTCTTAAGGTCAAAAGTTATAACTTAAAAGTAAAAAATTCTATATTGGTGACCTTGAAGTATAAATATGATAATCATTGTGCCTAGTACCTAAATAACTCATTTTTACTGATTAACCCGTCATTGGTATCGTGCTGAGCGCGGCGCTCACCTCGTTAGCATTTTGAAAACCACTTGTTTATTTATGACTTGATTCATTTGATACTATTTATACCTTCAATTGACATATGTCTCAATATATTTTTGTAAATATTATAATTTTATAAATATTTCTTGATTAGATATCAACATGAAATATCATTAGTATCCATAAAGTGAGCGTTGCGCTCACTCAATAATATCGACGTAATATTTTTTCGTAAACGCGTGCGCGCATAATATATTTTTATTTTATTTGTTTTTTCACGTTTTTATTCTAAAATGTCCGACAATGTGTCTTCGTGGCTTATAGAATCAGAAAAAATTGATTATTTAGAAGATTTGGATGATACAGATGCTGATCCCGATTATGTTGACTGTGCTAATGAATATATTGAAAATGAATATGATGACTCTGACGATGATTATAAATTAATTTTTATTGTTCAAAATATTTATAATTAAAGAAAATTGTAAAAACATTTTTAGTAAAAGATTAAAATATAAACAGTTTGGTGTTGGTTTCAATATTCTATGTTTATTATATAATGAGTTATGTTGAAAAAACAACGAGGTGAACGCGGCGCTCACTCAATACCAATGGTGGGACGCTGCATGGCGATACCAACGACGGGTTAAAACATTAGTGTCGCTTGTCGTACACATTACCCATTTCTAATTTTAATTTTTAAAAATAAAAAAACATGACATACTTTTAATAGATTTTAAAAGTCAAGCTAAAAAATAAACAAATACTTTAAGTCCCAAACCCTAGTCATGACATTGAAATCAACTGTTTACGTTAAGTATAATTATGTTTAAGGACTAATTAAAATATTGTTCAATTATCCAACAATTAGTTGTCCAATCATTGAACAATAGATATTTTTAAAATCTGTTTAATGATCAAAAACACTATGTACAACCAATCATATAACAACCACTAATGCAACTCCTGATGCTCACTAGATGGTAGGTTAATTATATTATACTAATATAGATAACATTAATAACAAGTGAACATTTAAAAAAAAACTTTTGTTTTAGTTTTAAGATATAACGAAAGAAAAAAAACAGGTATTTATAATGAATTAGTTAATAAAATTATAGTTTGTTACATAAGTTATTACTACAAAATAAAACATTGTTTTAAAATCATGTTATGGTAAGATTACTATGCATATACAGTTAACTCTCGATTATCTTTGTCCTCCCTCATACTAAGTACAAAACTAAAAACAGTGTTTGTGTACTGCAATATATGCTTTTGTAAAATCTAAATTAATATTTTATGAATTTTTAAAACAAAATACAACTTAACTTGTCTAATTTTCTTTAAATACTATTTAATATTACAATAGTATGATTGTTTTAATAACATAATAATAGTATTTTTTTTCAATTTGTATGTTGAGGATTAATCGCAGAATTTACATACCCGTGGTTATTGTGCCACCCTATACTAATCAAATTCAGTAGTACCACGATCATAAACCATTTGATATGTTCTGTTATTAAACCATTATATTATCACTATTCTGTGATGTTATACTAATAACTTTGTTATCCTATAAAAAACGTAGTTCGTGCAAGTAACAGGCAGAGACTTTACCGCAGAGTGCAGTTACATAGAATGTGTACGCACCCTGTACAATTTTGTTAGTAATGTCCAGTCCTATGCTGTGGCGTGGTGAACATCTTTCAAACCCCAAGCAAATAATTTATATAATGACCCACCCATTACTCCCCCTCCCCGACCACCCACCAAAATATTTACAATTTGATATATGTTAATTTAGAATTGTTGCTATAGGTAGTCATCAATAATTTAGTATAAAAAATAATACTATAATACTTAATTATACATGAAATAGTAAAATCGTTTCATAAACGATAAATATATATTATTATATTTTGTGTACTGAAAAAAAATATTTGGGTAGCTATTAAATCATACATCCTTACGAACTGTGAAATCATGTCTATAACAATAAACTTACAGAATACAGTATAATAAATTATAATATATATTATTAAAAAATCGATACTGATGACTGAGGTATTATAGTCCGCGCAACTAAAACTGGCCGGTTACCCTGGAAACCCGCCCGCCAAGAACCTGCTGTTAATCGCGGGTTCTCAAACCGCGCGTCACCGCCGCGATTAATATTTTATTTTTATTGTATTTGTAAAAATATATTTTTTTTTTTTTGACTGATTTATAATTATTATTAACAATCAATAAATTTTATATAATAAATTATATTATGTATTGAAATAATGTTTTATACTGGTTATATTTTAAACCATTTTCTCTCATGATTCGTATAATAATAAATTACTATATACCATGTGAACAAATAAATTTTAAAAAACGCGACAATTAGTTTTACATTTATGATAATCATTGATTGACAATTGCCGTTAGAGTCGCTCCAGTTACCGGCCACTTTTAGTTGCGCGGACTATAGAGTACTACTGCAATGAGAATAAGTTGGCTTATACCGCTACCACCATGGCATCATAGTATTCCTTAGCTAGCCACCACTGCATTGTCTACGGACCTGAATACAGGTAAAATTTCAAAGAGATAAGGGGTACCCACCCACCAGAAAAATGTCTAGGGTTAAGCAATTGTATTAGGTAAACATCGTTCACTACATAGTAGTTCATAATCGCGATCATGAATAAATACGAGTATCTACTAAGACCTGAGTACTAACTATCTAATAACTGCTTATCAAATTTAATTTATCATACATAGAATATTTAAATATGTTATTTTGCGCCTTTTCTCCAGGTACATTTCCTCAGCCCTCCCCCCCCCCACCAATGCCGAATTTTGAATTAATTTTTTTACCATTCGTTTGTAGCCGATTTGTATTGGTTTGTAATTACATTTTTTTTTTTGTAGAGATTTAATTGTTTTTAAAACTAAAATTTGGGTTGGAAGGCTGAGGAAATACTCTAATTTTAAATTTTGAATTTTTTTTTACTATTCGTTTGTATTGGCAAATTTGAAAGTTGTTAAAATATTTGGGTCTTAATAGTTCTAGTTCAACTGCTTCCGTTTCCCCTAATAATACTTCATCTAGTTCAATTGCTTCCATTTCCCTTAATAATACTTTGTTAATTTTACTTAATATTTTTAGCCCTTGTTTTTGGAGAAAATATCATTTAATTTTGTTTTTAATGTTGCCCCTTTAGATCCAGGAATAATGTTTATTTTTTCTTCTAATTCACTTATTAACCAAAAACTTTCAGATAAAAGTATATTTGTGTTTCTAGTTTTTTAATTATTTCAACTAAAAATGATAAATGAGTTGATATAAATGTTAATTCATTCAAAATAGATCTATCTTTAATAATATCAAGTACATTTTTGATAAAGAGAATTTTACTTATCTGGCACACATTAACGCCTAACGCTGAGAACTCAGGAAACTTCACTACTAATTTATAATATAACTGTTCATATACTTTATAAAAATGTCAATAAAATGTCTATTTATCTAAAAATAAGGGCAAAATTAGTATTTACTGCGATTTCAAGTGTAAAAACTAGGCATACATAAAACTGTTCGCATATTTTACTGTAGCTATTTGTAAAAACATGGTACCTAATAAAATCGCATTTTCACTAACACAGTAACGCCCTTAGGTGTAACTTATTTTTACTAATAAATAATGGTTTAAATTGATTTTGGGTATTTACTGCAACATAAATGTTCATTATACAAAAATATAAGTAAAATGTAGAAAATACGTCTGCTTATAACGACGTCTATAGTATCTTTATGTACAATATACTATGCTGTCAAACCACATTCTTTGTTGGCTGCACGTACCTACCCTATTTTGTGACAGCAGTGGTGCCTGTGTCATGGCCATTAAGATATTTGGACCCGTCTCGGAGGTTTACCTGCGTATTATTCTGTCTCAAAAAGAAACAATTTTCATAGAATTCTATTTTCCTTTATCTTTTGTGTAACCAATAGTGTTTTCTTCGGGTTTCTCAAAAATAATATAATATAATGGGGCCTACCGAACGACGCCGTTTGTCAGAATCGATTTATTTCTCGCAGTCAACATTTATAATATTGTATATATTTTGAACGGCGCGTAGATCATTGTTATTTTTTTTTTAGTTTCAGTTTTGTTCACTGTTATTGTAGTATGTATGCATACAGTTGTCCAGTATATAATTTATTATCCAGTCAAATACTAAAAGAATATTTCCTGCTTATCGTGTATATAGGAGTGTACTTGTGGAAATCCATAATATAGGCCATTCAATATACGGTACCTTTTTACAAACAACTATAATATACTGTATACATAATAGTCATGGACCATGATGATAAATTAAACTTGCATTTATTGATTTCCAATATCGGAGCAGATAAAGGTACCTTGACAAATCGAGGGTTGAGAGTAAATTTCTTTACGAGACACATACACATTATATTATACTACACTATATTACATAAGTTCCAAGAAAACTATAAGAATAAACATACCACAGTTATATTAGTTCTAATGCGATGAAGTGGAAATTAAATTGATTGCAAATATTTTTTTTTCGTGCGTTGCTAATATTTCTTTTAACGATAAAAGCTATTATTACCTGTTAAAATAGTCTCGTAGATACTTTTATAGTTTCTTAATAATTGTTGTCACCAAAATGTTTTCAGGCCATTTTAAAGTAATTACAAGGCCATAATAATTTAATATAATTTATAAATAATCCTAGTATAGAACATGAAGCTTATAAGCGATTATATTTAAAACGTAAGCAGCTATAGAATTGCAGTTTTTAACTACCAATATTTTTATTTTTGTATTTTGACGTGGAATATACATTTTATTAATTTCTTTAATTTAACGATCAGGGATTTTATAGTTTGTGTTCAGCTGTTGTAATTAGTAGCTACTTATGACAACATGGATGATTGTGGATTCTGTCAACTTATAGATAGTTAATTATGGGGTTAGTTGTATACATAAACTCCAATTATTTTTTAACGGAAAAAAATGTAATTCCACCATTACGTTTTTTTAACTGAAAAAACATGTAAACTCCACCGATGGTAAATTTACCGATTTTAACTATTTTTTTATTTTATTTTAACTGTCTAATAATCATTATTAATAATAATTTATTTTTTTAAATTGGTAACCAAGTATATAAATTATAAATCTGTACGTAAATAATGATAAAATATCTATTTCCTGCATAATGTTAATTTTATTTAAGTAAAAAAATCTATAGTATTTCCTTTTTTTAGGTAAAAACAACGTATCAGTGGAATTAATTTTTTTTTAAGTAATAAAAAAGTGTCAGTGGTATTTCATGTACCAGTCAACATTGTGCCATATAAAATTGTACACCACACACCCCCTCCCCTTAAATGACACAGGCCTGTTTTAAAGTAATATTAAATTTGAAAACTAACCTATATTAACGCCTATAAAAAAAATACATATTTAAGTGCATTTCCCAACTTATGGATGCGATGCATCTACCAATATATTCAAAATTATAGAAATCATTATACTTTTTAAATAAATACCTACAAAATCCTTGTGAATTAGCAAAATTATTATAATATACAAACAAATATGGCCACTATCTTTCAACTATAGTTTTGTTAGTATAAATTAACATTACACATTACTCTAGTGTGGCTGTGACGCTCGCTGTACGAGTACCTATAAGCTATATATGTATATATGTTTATCCCAAAACGTGGCCCATATTATACTTATAGACATAATATTTAATATGGGGTGGCCAGTGAGAAGACACTCGCAAGGTACACAATAAAATGAAAAATATGTAACTTCATGCCAAGGGTAAAGAAAAAAAGGATACTACTCAATTATCGAAAATTACGAAAAAACCTAGTACATAATTATTGGCCTGATCGTTAGTATC
>JACXSJ010003369.1:0-25132 GCA_014851325.1 Pentalonia nigronervosa
TATTTTTATTGGTTTAACAAATTATAATTGGGTATATTTATATTATTGTTATAATATTATGCATGTTTTAAAACAGATTTTGTTTATTTAGTATTTAATAATTTAAATTGTACAAAATGGGTACTATTTTTAGAACATACTTCTATTGTTAACATTAGAAGTAGCAGTCTCCTATAATATATTAATATTCATTATTATAATATATTATGTGATACACCTGAAGTAGCAGTTTCTATATAGTGTTTAAAAAGTAGCAGTCACTGCTATTTTCACTGTGATTTTTCAAGTAGCAATCACAGTTGTGATTACTACTTTTAAAAAATCGCAATTTACCATCATTTTAAAAATGATAGCAAATCGTTATCTGAGAGATGACTGTTTATAAATTAATCTGATATTATAAGTGAAAAGGTACTATTTTGGAGGGCTATAATATTTTAAATTTTGTTGGAACTTAAAACTTGAGAAAGTATTTTTACCTAATTATATTTATCTGAAACTATTTGGATTTGGAACCTATTGTTTGTTAAAAATATATTTGTTTAGAACTAAAATTCGGAACTATTTACTATTTATACTATATAAATAATTTAATAATGTACATTTTAATATAATATAATATTTTATTGTGATCCAATTTTTAAACTGCTGTAAAACAAATATTATTAAAAATTGCTATTACATGTTCTACTAACAACTGCAATACTTTTGATGAAGACATAATATTCACAATTTTTCTATTTAAATGGAATAAAAATAAACATAATGTACTGACTTTAGCAGTAACTGATGATGATAAAGAAGATGAAAAAATAAAGATTTTAAATATATGTGATTTATTGAATAAAACAAATTCTAATTATAAAGACTGCAAAATAAATATTAGATATTATATTACTGGCTATGCAATTAAAAAAATTATTTTTATGTTAGATTGTAATAGTTACAACAATCACTTATAAAACCTGCATGTGGACATAACTATAATCATTCAGCATACTATTCTAAATTTATAGATTTTAAAAATAATGGTGGTCTAATATCTATTTTAGAAAGTTCATTCAAAGTTGTGTATCAAACTGAAATGCTTCTTTAAATTTTAATTAATAATTTACAAACACTAAATATACCAAACCTTGACTTGAAAATAACTTCTTTTGGTAATAAAAAAATTGTATTGGACAAAAATATAATTATATATTTAGAATGTCTTAATGTTTTCACATTAGATAGACCCTATAAAATGGTTTTAATTGTATTACTTATACAGAAATATTTAAGCATTAGATTATGTAACCGCCATAAATTAATAAAACAAATTTTATTTATCATTCAATAATGTTGTACTAACACTAGATGTAGTTTATAATACCTTTTATTTTTTTATTGTTATTAATAATTTAATTTTGATAAACACAAGGAATGTATGTTGAAAAATCTAAATTTATAATTTGTTTTAATTTTATTAAAATTGTACTGATTAAATAATAATGCACTTGATCATTTTTTTTTAATTGTTATACTTATTAGAAATTAAATTTCTAGGTATATTGATATTTGTATTACAATAAATTATCTTTTGACTCGCATGTATCTTTGAAAAAATATATCTTTTATATCTTTTTCATATATCTTCAAAAACACAGACAAAATAATTTATGACAACTTCTTCTGCATAACCATAGACATTTGAAAATGTCACCAAATGTTTATATTATTATTTTCTATACACCAAAAAATATTAAAAATATTTTGACAATTTTTAAGCTAATTGAAGGTTTAAGAAATTTTCTGTTTTTTTTGTTTTATTATTTAAATATACACAATCTGTAAATTTTTGTTTTACAATAAGTGTATGTGATGGAGGTGGGTGACAAGGCTTGAATGGCAGGAGATAAGAAGCCGCCCATTGGAGGCATTTAAGGTTTGGATGTTAGGCTATTAGACTAGGATGTTATGTGTTAGTAAGAGAGAATGGGGTTACAAAAAAAGGAGTAGAGGTATATATAAATAATTTTAGATAAGTAGGTCACGACTTTTTGGCTGCACCCCATAGTTGGATACCGTATGTCCAGACCGGCTTGAGTAGGAGTTTGTATAATAGTAGCTTGTTTTTTAAGTTGATGTGTTGTGAAGTGAGGAGATAACGTAATTGGCGAGAACGATTGTTTAAGGTAAGTCTTATGTTGTGGGTGTGAGTTGCTAAAGTTAGCTTGCGGTCTAAATGTAGACCTAGGTATCGGACATTTTGGGCGGTTAAAGTTTTTTTAAACTTTTTTTTTATAAATATCGATAAAAAATATTTTATTAGGTTAAAATTCTTGAAAATTGAATATAAAATTCCTCATATGTTGTTAAAATAGCAGATCAAAAATTATAAAAATATATAAGCACAATTCTTTTTTATAAGCATTTAAACTTCAAATTTGGACTGAAATTCATCATCATACATTTGCAAAATGTTTTGTAGTTTAAAATGTTCAGGTTTTATAGCTAAGGATTAATAATTCAAAACTAGGTTTTTTTTTTGAGTTATTTTAAAAATATTTAAGATACAAATGCACACTTTTTTTTTATAAGCATTAAGTTTCAAATTTTAACCAATTCATCAAAATCTTGAATGTTTGTAAATTATTTTGTAGTTAAAAATGCATTTTATCAGTTTTTATATCTAAGGATTAAAAATTTTAAACAACTAATAAGGTTAGTATTTAATAGTGGAACCAAAAAAATCAAAAAAATATTTTAAAAAAATAACTTTTTATAGACATTTTAAATTAAAATTTGGACTAAATCAGATATTTAAATGAAGAATAACAATATTATTTATTTTGTTGTAATTTAAAACTATTTTTCGAGGGTGCTTGAAACTTTTAAAGTATAGGTATTATTATATTTTATACACTTAATTAAATTTTTAATTGCAATGTTTTCTGTAAAAATGAATTCAACTAGTGATGGGCATAATCGAGATATATAATCGATTATATAATCGAGATATTTCGATTATGAAAATAATCTTGATTATATTATAATCCAATGATTATATTATATACGAATGATTTATTATAATCGAATGTTTCTCTCTAATGGTATCTCGTTTATTTTGAAAACAATGAATTCTTGATCTCAAAATAGTCAAAATATTAATAATCAAATATAAATTATTTGGAATGAATGAATGATGTCCATGAAACGAAGGAATTTAACTATTATAAACTATAAGAAAATTATTATTAAACTGTTGTTGACTTCGAATCTGTATTTTCGAAACGTTTAATCCCTATTCACGGGTGGTCGTTATTAATACGGTGCCTACCACATAAACCTAATAATGTTGTATTATTTTGAACTATTTATATTTTAAATATAGACGTATTTATTAGTTTCTAACGATTGTCTTGATAACTAATTCGATTATTTCCATTACTAAATATTATTCGATATTTGGTTCAAAATATTTTAATTATTTTGATCCAGTGATATCTCGATTATTAATATTTTATTTGGAATTTTCGAATGATTATTTCTAGTGATATCTCGATTATGAAAATGTCTCGATTACTAATCATCCGGTTATTAAAATCATTCAATTATGCCCATCACTAAATTCAACCTACTGTATTATTGATAGTGATAAAATGGATTTAACATCGAAATAAACATTTAATAACATTTTAAAATAGGCACACTTAGGTATGTAGACTTACTGCAGATAGATTTATAAATTATCATTACTTCTATTTCTACTATCTCGGTAGGAAGGTGGATGGCGGAGATTATTATATTCTGAGAACCTTATTTTGGAAAATTTATATTTTTAGAATGTGAGAAGTGTGCATTATTGACGTTTACTCTTTAGATTGGACAGGCATAAGTTTTGTTTATAAATTAAATATATATATATATATATATATAGCATTACACAGTTAATTAGTATGTAATTATAAAAAAATGCGTGTTGAAAATGTAGGTAGTTTTAATAAATGTACACATTTAGTATATTAGAAGATAATCTTTATTTAGTAATTCGTATAATTGTATGCTTTGTGTAATTTAAATACTACATATATTTGAAAATACACAAGTTCCCATTACGTTCACACTGAAAATTAGTACTTTACCATAAAATATAATAATACTACTTTTAGTAATATTACTATATTACTCTCCTACTCCCCCTTACACCATAGGCCGAAACAATTCAATTAATTAAATCTATTCTGCGGACATTGTCAGAAACCTTAAATTTTATACTTTATGATCTAAAAACGATGTAGAGAATGTATCTTCTCTACGTCGTGAATCTAAGTCACAAATAGTGATATTGGTAAGAAATTAGGAACCCCGGTCCCGTAACCATTGTATGCAATCACGGTTTAAAATATCTTACTATATGTACTGTATATTTCAAACCCTGTGTGCAACCCATAGGACTAGAGATAAGAAGGCAAAACTTTACTGGCCGCCTGCACAAAAATTGATTTTAAAAACGTACACTAATTTCTCCACCAGTTAAATCTGAAGCTGACTCGGAGTATAATTAACCCGTATTAGATAGGGACATACTCGACTTTATTACATTTAAAAAATTAGAATTAAAAAATTAAAAATCGTATTTAAATTATAATTACACCATCGTATTCAGCGCAAATTTATCTTTAAGAATAAATTACAACAATAATATTAATGTTCTGTATTTACGTTCTAAATTTTATTTAAAAATAAAGTAATTTAATTAATTATAAAGACAAGAAATATATTATATTGGTTCATTTCTAGTGGTATATTCATATTTACGATACCAACTGATACACCAAATTGAGGAAATATCGATAAAAAAGTTACACTGCAAGTTTTCGATATTTTGGCGTGTTATTTCCTTCATTTTTTGAAATTAAATTAAATTAAGTTTTACATAAAAATAGTTAAAAATGAATTAAAATTGTTAAGTCCCTGAGTTATTCTCAACTGTCAATTCCAACGAAAAAAAAATATAATCAGTTAAATGACATTCAAAATAAAAGTATATTTAAAGCACCAAAATCAAGTAATTTCATTATTAATACAAATACCCAAGATAATATCAAAATATTAAAATAGTAAAATCATATTTCAATTCGAGTATTGTGTAATATGTAAACGTAACAGTTTAATTACCTATTTTTACTATTTATATGTACATTTATTATGTAATTATAGAACATTATTATTATTGTAATTTATTTTTAAAGATATATTTGCGCTGAATACGATAGTGCAATTATAATTTAAATACGATTTTTAGTTTTTTTATTATAATTTTTTAATGGTAAGAAAGTCGAGTATGTCCCTAGATATGTTAATTATACTCAGAACCAGCCTTAGATCTAACCGCCTTGCAGACTGGAGAAATTAGTGTGGGATGTTTTACGGTATGCTTTTTATGGTACATTTTGGCTTCCTTATATCTAGTCTTCATGACGCAGCCATCAACAACCGTGGGCACGGTGTAGATAAGCATTTTATCAAATAGTTATCTTTATAGTAGTTTGTAATTTTGTATTATGTTGTGAAATGTGAACACTGGAGTAGAGTGTAGACATAATATAAATATAATAATTAATAAATAATTTATATTATGTTTATGGGATTGCTGAATAATTGTAATTGATTATTGAATTTTGATACTTGATAGTCAAAAGTAAATGCCGATTTGTTAATTTTGTAATTTTGTTATGTAAGCATTTAGGTTTTTCCGGTTTTATTTGTCTCACTACTTCAGTTCTTGAATATAATCAGTTCTCTTCTAATCTTCGTATCTGCATTCTGCATACTCAAGTTCTTCAGTAGTTTACTAGTTCAGTCTTCACTCCAAGTCCAAGGTTCAACCTCTTCACAACAACCACCGGGCACGGACAAGTTAAATTTTATTTCGTTTTATCTTCGAGTTCCATACTTCTTAAGCCTTAGTGCATAATCATTTGATTAAAATAAAAAAAACAACATACCTACTTAAACATGTCTGACGATTTTGTTACATTTAACATTCGCTATGAAAAATCATTACGTGAATTTAAAATAAAAACTCCCGGAGATGTATCTGGATTCATTGAAAAACTGGTAAATAATTATATTGATACTTTCATTAACAGTTATATTATCAATTTTAGAATTTTTATTAGCTTCTAGTGTAAACTACTATGTATTTAGGTATAACTCATAATTGATTTTATTCTCATCAATTGATATAAATTTAATTTAATTTATGATATTAATTATTTTACAGAAAAATGAATTAAAATTGGAGGAAACAGACCAACTAGTGATATTATGTCCAACACACGATGGAAAGATGGTATGATAATTCTAATACATATAATATTCTAATCCATTATTGTAAGTTAACCCTTTGACTACTGCTTTACAATATGTCTACATGTGGACAGTTACACTGCATTAAAATTACTTTATTGGAAATACTTTTTTAATTGGAGATTTCCATTGTAAATGTAATTATGTTATAAATAAGAAGAATGCTTGTACACAGCAAGCGGATGTTGGCGGTGTTTGGTGTGGACGCATTATGTAACAGCAATAGTCAAAGGTTAAAATAATAATTTAATTAATTTTTACATGGCATACCAATATTTTGTATTTAATTATATTACTATATGTACCTATATTATATTTATATTCATAAATGAAAAAAAAATTTTTTAGATGGAAATCCAATCGGATGATGATATTGAATTTTTAAAGGTAAAGTTTCATAAAATAATATTGTATATAGTTAATGTTGGGATTATTAAAATATAAAAACATTTTTATACGGTTCTATTAAATTAAAATTAAAATTTTGCATTATATAAAAGTAATTGTTGAAATTTCTTATTACTTTAAATTTAAAATGAAAAAAATTGATTCAGTTTGTAAATTAGTTCATTATTTTTAAAAATTTTTCTATTATGATTGGTATGAAATATGCTTACCTAAATAAAGTAAAGATAAAGTAAATTATTTTTAAATTTTAAAAAAATTATTAAATGTTCTGGTAGATTTTTGAGAATATCACAACAGATCTTACAAACGTACAACATAATATATTTGTATTAAACAGAATCAAATTTATGTTGTTAGAGTGAATTAACATTTTATTAAATTTATAGCTAAAAACATTATCTGTGTTTGTATTTTAGTTTAGTACAATATTTTATTTTTAAATTATAACTTATAAGGGTATTTAAATTGTAATATTTAAAATACTCAACACTTTAAATATTGAAATATCAGAAGTTAATAATAACTAATAAGCAATATATAAATTAAATAATGTTCTTAGCCTTAAGATTAATAATAGGTCAATTAACTGCAAGTTAACAATACAAAATAAGTTCTTTTAAACACAAGTTTTACTTTTGTAAAACAGAGACAACATGTGGTTGAGATGTCTTAATAATTATAATTTATGTACTTGGTTGTTATCGCACCTCTACCTTACTTCAGCAGTCTTTAATCTATATATTAGGGTTAAGTTTTCGAAGTTGATTAGAAATTAATACTCAAAATCAAGTTTGGTATTAATATTATTACTATACTATTTAAGTCGACATACTCGATTGTCAAAAACAGTAGTTTTCAAAAGTATAAGTTTTTTTTTTCCTATAATGATCAATAAAAAAAATTTTGTTTTGTCAAAATACTTGAAATTTATTACAAGATTTGTCGTGAATTATTATACTACCAATTAAAATGTGTTAATGATTCCTAGGTACAATTTTTTTATAAGCATTTAAAGCTCAAATTTTGAAAAATTTTAAATTATTTTGTTATTAAAAAGTATTTAATGTTCAATTCTTATAGTTAAGGATTGAAAATTCAAAAAAATTTTTCTTTTTTATTATTGTACATGAAAAACATCAACTACTAGGCCATTAGTTATTAATATACATTTGTTTTGAATTTGGTTTACATTTAATATAGGCTTAAATTAGATTATATAAGTTAATTTCCTTTAAGAAATTAATGATATTGTTTGATAGGAAATCTAGTCGTAAAGCTTCATTTAATTGGTATGGTATATGGTGTTTTATTCTTGAGTCTATGTACATTAAACATTCAGTTATTATGTGTTTGACTGTGAACTTTACATCGCATGATTCACATATGGGAGGGTCTTTATTAGAAATGTTACCTAAAAATGTTTCTTACAAGTAGTCAATATTGTAACTTAAAAATTTAAAAAAAAATATATTAACTTTATTAATTTTTTTATAAACATGCTATCTTAAAATTTGAAAGAAATTTGATATTTAATTAAAGAATGACGATGTTATAGTTAATTCATTGTTATTTAAAAATATTATTCGCGGATACTTGTCGCTTGGGACTTTTTAAGTATATTATTATAATATAATAAACACAATAATACGCACAATGACATTTTCAAATGCAATGTTTTTGGGAAAATTTTTTTTAATCTACTGTATTACAAATAATAAAATAAATTACTTTAAGAGTAATAATATCATAAAATATACCAAGTTATGAAGATTAATCCCTCAGAATCATTTTTTGTATACAATGATTGTATATCATTTAATTCAAATTTAATACATCCATTCGATACCAACTGCACAGCAAAATAGTTCTCACTCCCCCTTTTTTTAATGTTTAAAGGAAGGGATACACTTGATTATTTACTTATTAACAGTATTTATCAATTATAGAAAACAAAACTTGCCTATAATGCTATAACCAAAGAAATTTATTGCAATGTAGAACTTGTGGTAATTTTAATTCATGAACTGCCAGATGACACAAAAGCTCAAGTTAAGGTATTATAAAAATGTATTTTATGATTTTATGAAAATATTAATTGTAGTTTGCATTTCAGATTTTATTCAATAAATTTGATAAATTAGCTTCTAAAGTTGATGAATTCTCAGATGAAATTAACAAAAAACTTGATGATAATAAAACTAATATCGTATCAACTATTAGGTATTTGTAAAAATAGATGTTTATTTTTAAATTGTATATTCATTAAACAACATATGTATACATAAATAGGTCGATATTGGTTGAGCACTTACAGATAGATTGTGGAAACAAATCAAAGAATAATACCTTAGGTAGATTGAAAAATTTTATGAGATATAAAGTTGAAATAAACAATAGTTTTTAAAATTTATATATTGATTTAGGTGAAGAAGATTCAGACATAAAGTCCAACCTTGGTCAACGTCAAAAAAAACCTAAGAAGGACAAGGAAAAGTTGTCTTCAACAACTGCTTCTGGAACTAATGATGTAAATTTCAAATAAAATTGGCACAATAATTGATCAATTAAAATAAAAAGAAACATTTTATTAAATATTACAGAACTCATCAACCACGTTTGAAAACTTAAGATCGAATGTATCCCCATTGGCTCCACATCTTATGCCTAAAGATATTGATGTTTTATTGGAGATGTTAGTAAACGATGGATTTACCAACACTATACAGAATATTATAGTACTGAAGAGATTTGATAATGATTATGAAAAAGCCAAAAATTATTTAAAATCATCTGCTACATAACATCAATTTTTATAATTTATGTAAAAATTTCAATTCTTTTTGAATGATGTTTTATTATTTCATAGTTACATACTTAAAATAAGTTATTATTATTATTATTCTTTCTCATTATATTTTCAGGAAAAAATAAAAAATATAAAATTTTCAATAACTGTGGCTAATAAATATATTTTTTAATCTACTGTTTGAAGAGGAATAACAAAGTACATTGTTTCTGGTTGTATTATAATGTTTGCACAATTTCCTACATATATAATTGTGGCCTGACAAGTGTTAAAGCGTTTAAGAGTCAATAAATGAAAATTAGTAATTAATAATAATTATATTATATGAATTATGTTTTATTATTTTGAGACACAGACTTGGATAACTTTTTATTTATATTTGTGTAGACTATATCAGCGTTTCTCAACCTATGGTACGCGTACCACTAGTGGTACACGGAAAGCTCACAGGTGGTACGCGAAGAAAATCTAATATATTGACGGTGTGGAATTATACATATTAATTTTTGATGAGCAAAATAAAAGAAGATTATTATTATTGGTGGTATGTTAAAAATGTTCAAACTATATTGGTGGTACGTGGGTATAAAAAGGTTGAGAACCGCTGGACTATATTATACATATGATCTAAGGCCATAAGCAGAACCCGTGGTAATGGCTGAAGGCATAAGTATTGGTATAAGTATTGGAATATTATTCACTAGTATTTTTATCACAAATGACAATAAAAATAATTTTTTCAGTGCTTGTACCATAAACTAATTTATATTCTAAGAATGGACTGTGGTTATAACTGGTTTGTATCGTTATTACAGATAATACTATCTATGACCGTAATAATAATATCAATATTTGAACATGTGCTCATCACCAGATAAAGAATAAACTTTTTTTTATCTCAATGCATGTGCTACAATTTTTTATTTTTTATCTCTATAGAATGCAGTAATATACTAATCTGTCAGTGTCTAAAACGGTCACAAAATATTTAAATGAAATAACAAATTTATATATTTTATAATAATTAATGAATATTTAAATTTTACAGTAGCTTCTTTTATATTTTTTGATTTAAGAAATGTATAAATTTGAACAAATTAAAACAGTATACGTATCTTCTGCTGTAAACAGCACACCAAATTGTTTAGATTGGGGTGTTAATGGATTAGTTATTTATGGTTCTTGTAACGCTATTCATTTATATGATCCTCAAATAACGGTAAGTTTACTGAAACAATAATCATAGCTTATTTCTTCACACTCATAATATCACCTTTTACATAAAATGTTTTATGACAATGTTTCCTACCTAAGTAATCTTTTCGTTATATTTAAGCAAGCGCCAAGCATCAATGTTAATGAACATTTTAGGTTACAACTAAATTGTTTGTTTTACTTTAATGCTCTTTGAATATAAGTAGCCTATATTTTAACTGTTCTACATATTGTTTACTTTATTTATTTTTTTTTTTTTGATTAAGACTAACAGCGTAGGTTATTAACCCGTCATTGAATATTACATTATTTTTGTTACAATTTTTGCTTCTATTTATTTCATTGTTTATTAATTGTTGATCATGAAAGTGCAATAGATAACTAACTTTGAGTTCAAAAAGGTGTAATTTAATTATAATAGGAATTACTTTTTTTTCAAAAATACCACTAGAGCTTAATAACTATGTTGTCAACATATAATAATTAATATTAAATGATGACAACCAACAATATTAAATTATTAACATATACTCATTTTGCCATACATTAATCTGTATTAAGTTACACTTATAAATAATGAATTTCTATGTAATAAGTAATAAGTAATAACTGATAAATAAATTAATAAAAAATTTAATAATTATTAATGCCAATAACTACAATACTCCTGACCGCTGTATGCGCAGATGCTGAAGCTGTAAGTTGTTCGCTACAATACATCATAATGTAAAGATAAGATAAAAATAAGTACTAACTCTAAATTGTCAAATTGTCAATAGCTATTACAAAAATAAACACAATTAGGAAAATTATACTTATATGATATATTTTATTATATACACATTATTAAGTTCTGAAAAAAAATAACAAGTAATTTTGTAATTTAACTACAAAAAAAGTAACTTAAATTACATATAAATTATTTACAATAAAATGTAATTAAGTTACTTAAAAATCAATTTTGTTACAGTAACTTATAATTTAAGTTAAGTTATTCTTCAACACTAATTGATAGTATTTAATGTCATCAGTAATATGATTTTAGAATGAAAGCGATGGACGAGTTATTTCTTCATTTGTTGCTCATGTAATGCGTGTAAATAGTGTTAAATGGGTACAAAATATAGACAGCTGTTGCCAACAAGACTTTGTTTCTTGTTCAACCGATAATACAGCTATATTATGGGAAGATATTCAGCCTACAGGATTCTATAAAGCCTATGAAAAACTAATTGGTATTTTTTCTTACAACTAATTTATATAATATGATAAGTATAATAAACAGACAAAGTATCCCCGTCAAAATTTAAATTATAAATAATTAATAGATGTTTGGCTTAGTAAAATATTTATAGAGATCATTAGGTCCCTGGAATCCTTATTAGCAAAAGCCAGAACGGCAAAGAATATTTGATCCAAAATGTATATTGATTATAAGACTTAGGTCTCCTGTTATTATAAATCAATTCAATATTAGTTAATTATTTCATAGTCAAGTTCAGTAGGTAGTTATTTAATTTAAACAAATTTTTATTACAAAAATATTACAATAATATAAATATAATTAAGAATTAAATTATAAATGTATGTAAAATCTTTATTTATTAGTGAATTTTTAAACCATTTTATTTTTAATTTAATTGTGACTTATGAGTTATTTAACTCTCAGTTAATTGTAAATATTTTGTATGTGTTTGTATTACTGTAAGTTTTGCAAACTAGAAAAATTAAAATATAAAATTAGAAATAATAATTATCTAACTTGAACTTGTAATAGTAGAAGATAAGTTTAAAAAGTTTAAAGCAAACAGTTACATAGGGAAGAATTAATGTGTTACTTAATACTATAAAACAAGAAAATTGTCCAATATAATTTAGAACTAAAAATAATTGTTTATGATTGTTTAATTTATAGACACAAATAAATATAATTGGTTTTGCTGTATTAGTTTTAATGAAATGTAATATTTCAAACATAAACAATTTGTATTTAGGACATTCTGATGTTGTCACAATTAATGATGCCATGAGACTTGCAAATCAGACACTTATTATTGTTACTGCTGCTGGTGATTGTACAGTTAAAGTTTGGATTAAACACAATAATGGAAGTAAGTTTTTTATTTATTATAACTATACAGTACCTATATAAAATTTAAATTTATTTTGATGTAGATATTTAAAAATATTGTATAATTACTTAATGATTATGAAATAGAGGATACTGATAAAGCATGCCAAAAATTCCAAATTTTTGTATGAAAATATTCTTTTACTATACTGTTGTATGATAGTTATTATTTCTAAGGTTGTAATTGTTTATGTTGTTTTATACGTTGAACAAAATAAACAGTTATTCAGTTAATTACATTGTTGTTGTACTTTCATTTGAATTAAGTAGGGAAAAGTTAATAGTTGAGTAATTTTATAAAAATTGAATTTTGTACATGTATTTAATTAATTGTAAGTTATAAATAGAGGTCAGATTTTTATGATTTTTACATATTTGTTTTTAGTGCCTGAAGTTCAATAGGAATAAGATATTACAATTTATAAAACATAGATTTCATAGAAAAAACTTATTTTGCATGAAAAAGCATATTTTAAGGATTATTTGCCTGCACATATTCACATCCCTATTTTCCAGTGACATCGGTTGATGTTAAACATCCTTCAGTATATACAAAAAGATTCTTACAAATCTTCATACTAAAATGATACCAGAACATATGGAACAATGTAATTAATTGTTATTATAAAATATATTAAATTAAAAACTGGGTGATTTTAATAATTTATTTTTTTACAAAATATTTAAAGAGTATTTGAATTTTTATGGGCATAAAACATAATATATCTGGTATTTTTAAAAAATATTAAGAGTATATATTGCCTATTTTAAACTACGTAAAAACATCATATTTTAAGAACTTTAAGAGAATATAAATCCAATCTCTAGTTATAAGTAAAGCAAAGATTTGTATGTATTTATACTACAAAAATATGTATTCATACGATCAAAATATGTACATAAATAATATATGCTATTGTGATTTATTTATTGAAATTATACCCTTATATCCCAATCAAAAATATCTTAAAAATTAAAAAATACATTTATACAAAAAATGTATTGTTATTAATATTTAAAATAAATTAATGATCTTGATTATACAAACAAAACATAATTTGCAGTTTTTCTAAACTCAAATGATTGCACTTTCTACATGAGCAATTATTATAAATAAATAAATTACTGTTTTATTTAACGCGTACACAAAATCAACAATAAACACAGACTAAGCCATGAAACATGCACTACAGCTCATCACGCTCATATTAACTTTTATTAAAATAAAAATTATTTAATACTTTGATGACATATCTAGTATTTTACCCAATAAAATAATATTTTAGTTTAAATATGTAAGAATAAATAGAATTAATGTAAAATATTTAAAAATATGTAAAATCAATTATAGCTCATTTAATAAAAAATCATGTGAAACAAATTTATCACTTCCTTTAATTAATCTATTAAGTTACAGTAAAAATATGTATTTACATATAAATCTATGTTATTGTTTATAAGTTAAGTTTAAAAGTTAAGTTGAGCTATATAGTGATCTATCATTTTGCAGGTACCCCTGTGCTACTCTGCTCATCTAAACTTTAAATACTTATAACCAGTGCTTGAATTGAGGATGGACGCAGGGTGATAGAAGACCCTTTTCTTTTTAGAAAATATTTATGCATACCTCTCCTAATTATATTATAATTAATAAGACATTTAAATGATCAGGTACGTAATTTTTTTTATATACTTTTGCATCCCCTTCTAATTTTTTCTTAATTCAAGCACTGCTTATAATTCATTACTACTCATTAAAAATTCAATTTTTATTTATTGAAATTCTAAAAAAAATGTTCTGCTTCAGAATATGAAATTAAATATATAATATGTCATTCAATAAAGTAAAATACTCAAAAAATAATAACTATTAAAATAGTTAAAAATATAATTTTTTTTTTAATGATTTTTAATTAAATATTTACAAAAACTTTTTTTTTTTGTTTACGGCCTTTTAGACCACACATCCCAACACAACTTCCTCCATCCATCTCGATTTTGTGCCAAAATATGCCAATCTCCATCCAGATAAAGGTCTGCTATATCATTTTTAACACAGTTCTCCCATCTCATTCGGGGTCTCCCCAAAGGCCTTTTCCCTCTAGGATTTTCTTGTAGCACCGTCTTTACCAGGCCTTCCGGTTTCCTCCACGTGTGACCTGCCCATTCCAACCTTTTTCTCTTTATTTCATTCACTATATCGGGTCTATTATATAGGTCATATAGTTCATTATTATGTCTTTTTCGCCATTCTCCCATTTGTGGATCTCGACAAGACCCGTATATTCTTCTTAATAATTTTCTTTCAAAAACCCTCAATCTTGACTCTTCAGTTTTCCATATAGTCCAGCATTGTGCTCCATACAAAACTATCGATCTTATTAGTGTAATGTATAGCTGGACTTTAAGCTTTTTTGAGAGTGTTCTTGATTTAAATAAATTGTTCAAGGCATAATAGCACTTGTTGCCCAATTGCATTCTTTTTAAAATCTCGTATTTCATATTATTTGATTGGGTGACTATTGTGCTTAGATATTTGAATTCTGAAACTTTCTTGAAACTATAGTGCCCTACTCTAAGAAAATCATCTGTTTGATTTTTATCCCGATGTCTTCCGACTTCCATATATTCAGTTTTCTCTTCATTGATTTGTAGACCTATTTTTTTTGCCGCGTCTATCATTCTTACACATAAATTTTTCACCGTATTTATGTTGTTTCCTAATAGAACTATATCATCTGCATATGCTAAAAGGCTTATTGCTGTATTATCCAGTTTTACCCCTTCATCTGGTAATATATTCATCATTCTGATAATTTTTTCTAGAACCAGATTAAAAATGATTGGGGATAATGCATCACCTTGTCTTAAACCTGTATTCACCTGAAACTCTTGACAGTACATTTCCAATTTTGACCTTTATAATAGTTCTTTTTAGGCTAGCTTTAATTAGTCTGATAAGTTTCTGTGGAAGGTGAAATTGTTCTAAGATTTTGTAAATACTTTTTCTATTAATACAGTCATACGCCTTTTTAAAATCTACAAAAAGTGCATATAGTTCCTGATCAAATTCCCAAGTTTTTTGAAACAGCTGTCTTATAACAAATATTTGGTCTATTGTAGATTTGTTACTTCTGAAACCACTTTGGTAGTCTCCTATAATTTTTTCTGCAATAGGTTTAACTCTATCTAGAATACAATATGATAGTATTTTATAGGTTACATTCACTAAGGTTATACCTCTATAATTACTGCACTCCTTTTTGTCTTCCTTTTTATGTATCGGACATATTAGAGCCAAATTCCAATCCTCAGGGATCACTTCTGTAACCCATATTATTTCAATTAGTTTATGAA
Source organism: Pentalonia nigronervosa (assembly GCA_014851325.1). Lineage (NCBI taxonomy): Eukaryota > Metazoa > Arthropoda > Insecta > Hemiptera > Aphididae > Pentalonia > Pentalonia nigronervosa. The sequence goes on from JACXSJ010003369.1 coordinate 16,272, forward strand.
CTTTTTCAACCATTTTTTTTCATCTAAATATTTAAGTATTTCACCTTGAATACCATCTTCGTCAAGTGACTTATGATTCTTTAATCTCTTAATTTGAGATTTAATTTCTTATAAGTTGGGAGTTTCACATCTACAATTATTAGGTAGTCCTTGTGCAAAGTTAAAAGTTTCATCAGGATCTTCTTCATTAAGCAGCTGTTCAAAATATTCTGCCCACCTTTCCGCTGTTTCCATTTTTGTTGTTATTAGTTCTCCCTCTTTATTTCTTATGAACTTTCCTAGCCCTTTATATCCTTTTCTCATTCTATTTGCTTTTTGGTATAATTGTCTACTTCTGTGTGCTCTATGATCTGATTCTGCCTCTTCTATCATATTATTTATATACTTCCTTTTTTCTCCTCTACAGATATTATTGGCTTCTTTTCTTGTAGTATATCTTATTCCATTAAAATGGTTTGTAGTATCTGCTAACCATTTAAGTCTCGCCTCATTTCTTCTTATTATTGCTTCTTCACATACTGTATTGAACCAGGGTTTATTTTTATATCTCTTCTGTTTTCCAATTACCTCTTCTGAAGTCTTAATAATAATGTTTTTTATATTCTTCCATTGTGTTTCAACACTGTGGGACTCATTTATACTTATTAGTTGTGCTCGTCTTCTCATTTTGTTTTGAAAATCTCTACATATCTCCTCGTTCTCGAACTTAGTCACATCATATCTTACATATCTGGAGCTGTCTTTTTGTTGTCTCGCTTTTAGTTTTATATTTAGTTTCCTAACTACTAAGTAGTGGTCTGAGTCACAATCAGCCCCTCTGTATGTTCTTACATCTCTAATATTATTTACAAATCTGTAATTCACTAGGATATGGTCGATTTGGTTGACCACTTGTCCATTTGGTGACCTCCATGTGCCTTTATGTATATTCTTATGAGGAAACACAGTGCTCATAATCCTGAATCCTTTCCCAGTTGCTAAATCTATCAATTTCGTACCATTATCGTTTGTTGTTTCATGTAAGCTATGTCTGCCAATTGTAGGTCTAAAAGCCTGTTCTTTCCCAATTTTTGCATTCATATCACCCAGTATGATTCGTATTTTGCTATTATTCATTCCTGACATGACAATTTCTATTTCTTCGTAGAAATCCTCCTTCTCCTCTTGCGACTTCTCCGTTGGTGCATGAATATTTATAAAAACTATGTCAAAGAACTTGGCCTTTACTATAAGAAACGCTATTCTATGGTTAATTACTTTGAACTCCTTTATCGTATGTACAAGGCTTTTGTGTACTGCGAAGCCTAACCTAAACTGTCGCTTTTCATTGCATTTGCCATAAAGAATAGTGGTATCATTTATATCTATGGTTCCTTCGTCACTCCATCTGACTTCTTGTAGTGCTACTATCCTAATTTTATATTTCTCCACTTCCCTTACTACATTTAAAGCTGCTCCAGGTTAGAATATTGTCCGTACATTCTATGTTCCAAAGAGTAAATCCGGTTTCCTGTTTCCGTTTGTTTTTCCATTATATCCATGTGTCTGAGGCTTATTATTGTTTGATTCCTGAACAAAAAATTATTTTACAAGGTGGGGTTGTTAGCCCCATGCTTAACCTCAACTTGGAGGATCAGTCTATTCCAACCAATTAAGGTCAGAGTAGGGAGAACTGAACCAACTAATTAAAGTCAGTTCAATTCAGAGCTCGGAGCCCCGGGTTCGCCACACCCGTCGCACTGTTAGTGTTCCCTTGAGGGTTTACAAAAACATTAATACTTTTTATAAAAAATTAATGTTAACCTTTAAATGAATTATTTTGTATACAATTTAAGAATATGCCTCATAAATCTTTTATAACCATCGTTTTATTGCGGAATATGAACATAATTTTAGTTATATTTACATTTTGTAGTACTTTTCTGTAGACTATGGATCAGTATGAGGTAATCAACTTATTATTAAATTTAAAAATTAGTAGGTATTCTATAAATTACAACATAGTTAAATTTTTTCCATGCCACAATTTTTAAAATATTATGTCATCTCAGTGTAAAGTTAAAATGCTACAAATAAAAATATTATCATCTTTGATTTAGTGGTTTGTCAAATAACTAACATTTATCCAGATTCTACAAAGTTGGATTTTTTTGAAAATTATGTTTTCTTTAATTTCTGTTAATTAATTATTTAATGTACCTCTTATAGTCCACATTATTAATTTATAAAATCTAAAATTACTTGTTACAGTTTAATTGTATTTGTTCTAAATATATGTGATGACCAATTATTTATTTTCAGATACATCTCAATGTGTTCAAACTATTAATTTTGACAGTATATTATGTTTGTCTCTAAAAATTACATTGTTATCCAATACAAATTGTCTTTTATTGGCATGTGGTTTATCAAATAGTAAAATACAGTTGTATATGAATGACTTAAGGAATGGTGATTCAGTATTTCTTCCTAGCCATTCTTTAATAGGTCATGAAGATTGGATTCGTTCATTAGATTTTATATCTGAAGGTAATTACTATGCATAATTATCAATTTACAAAATTAGTTGTAATTGATATAAATATATGACCAGAGAATAAACATTTTCATAACATTATATGTTTTAACCTATTACAAAATATGTACTCACTAAACAGATAACATAATATATTTTTTTAGGTAATTTAGGGAATTTATTTCTTGCAAGCGGTTCTCAAGATTCTGTAATAAGATTGTGGAAATTTACTATAGAAGAAAGTTATAACAATTTCAAATCAAATAACGAATTTGATGACACATTAAAATTAGATAGTAAAACATTTAATGTCACCAAACATGATGGTTCTGACTGTATTTATACAATTCAATTAGAAACTGTTATATCAGGACATGATGGTTGGGTTTATGGAGTGCATTGGAAACCTAATTTTTGCACAGGTACATTATTCAAAGAAAATTAATTGTAGTTATTAATTGCGTATAGCAGTGTTTCCCAATCTATAGATTGCAACATTTTTTTTGATGAGTCAAAAACATATCTTAAGATTTAAAGATTAAACTTAATAGTTATACCTATTACATAAATAACAGTACAACTAAAATTTGTCACCTGGCAGAAGAAAGGTCTAATAGTGGCCATATCAAAAAGGTTAGGAAACATTGATTATTAGTATATTCAGTGTTTGGAAATCTATATTTTAACATTGTAGTAGAAATGATGATGGTAATACAAATCTATAACAATAAAAAGTAGTTTGAAATGCTAAAAAATGTTATTTTATCAAGTAATAAAAATTTTACTCAAATCTAAAATAATAGGTATAAATTAATGGATAAGAAAATTTTAATTTTTACCATTTTTTCTTTTTATAAAATTTGTTACAAAAAAAAAAATTGATTGATTTTCTAAAAAAACAGAACAAATTAATTTTTATCTGAAACCAACCAAACACTAAGTACCTATATTACGTAGTACCTATTAAATTCTATATTATATTTCAGAGAAAAAAATGGAGTTACTTTCAGTTTCTATGGATAAAACATTGGCAGTTTGGGCATATGATGAAAACAGTGGTCTTTGGGTTGATTTAATAAGGTTGGGCGAAGTTGGTGGTAATACATTAGGATTTTATGGTGGGAAATTTTCTCCTGATGGTAATAGTATATTAGCTCAAGGACATAATGGATCATTTCATCTATGGACAAAAGTATGCAATGAAAATAAATAGTGAAAACTAATTAAAAATCTTCTGTTAACTTGCATCTAAACTCTAGAATAATAATGGTGGTTGGATTCCTGGAGTTACAATCGGAGGTCATTTTGGATCTGTTGAGGACATTGCTTGGGATCCAGAAGGCAAATATATTGTTTCTGTAAGTTCTGACCAGACTTCAAGAATCCATGCTCAATGGTTGAAATCAAATGAACCAGTTAACAATTTACATTCTTATGTAAGTTTTTTCATATCCAATTATTTATTTATTGGGGATTTTAAAACTTATTATATGATTTTAACTCTCCTGTATTGCTTATAACTTATAAGCTAAATCTTTATTACTTAAAAAAATTTGTTGTGAGCCCAAACTACTTTATTTATGTTACTAAAACATGCAACATGCTTGAATGATTGCACAATCAATCTATTCTTGCATCACATAAGAAAGGAGTTTTGATAATATAACTGTCCAACAATTTATTATTTATTCAATATTTGTTTTAGAATTGGCATGAAATGGCACGACCTCAAGTTCATGGATATAATATGTCTAGTGTTGCTATGTTGTCAAGCTTAAGTTTTGTATCTTCTGCTGAAGAAAAAGTTATTAGAGCATTTCAAGCACCCTACAATTTTTTAGAAAATATGAGTCTACTAGCTAAAATTAATTTTGATTCTGTTGGTAAGCATTTATTCTTAAAATCATTAATATTTTTAAAAATATATATTTTTATTTACTTTGTTTGGTAAAATATTATTGTATTATTAATTTCTTTTAAGATATCACAAAATGTCCACTTGGTGCTTCTGTTCCATCACTTGGGTTATCAAATAAAGCAGTGTCTGAAGATGACTGTAAAAATAATACTAGTCAAACAAAAAAGAAAGATTATCCGGAACATTATTTTACTCCTTTGTCTTTAAATCGTAAGTTTTAAAAAATATAAAATACATATATTTTTTTTATGCACCACTAATTTAATGTAGATTATAGTTGATACTTAATTGTATTCTTTGTATTCACAGTAGCTTAAAATACATAGAAATTGATTAGAGTTTGAATTATTGAACATCTATAATTATCACATAACATAAGTATTAATAACAATATTTGAACATTGGGATTTGTTCTTGATATTCTTCAAATTTTATAGGCATAAAGAAAAATTGATTTTTTAAATGAATGATTTATTATTAATAATAATAATAAAAAAAAAAAATAATAATAATTTTTATTTTATTAATTTTGAAAATTAACTAGTTGTATTGTTATGTATCATTCTTTCCAGTATTCACAGTACTTTTTGAATACATTTTAAGTAAATTTAGCTCATTTTATATTAGAACCTCCAACTGAAGAAGATTTAATTCAAAATACATTATGGCCAGAAATTCAAAAACTTTATGGTCACGTTTATGAAGTTTACTGTTTAGCATCTTCATCTAACCATAAATGGTTAGCCTCAGCAGCAAAAGCAACATCTATAGAGCTGGCTTCTATTATAATATGGTAATTAAAATAAAATAAATGATGTAATAATTTATTTATAATATGTGAAATTTAATTTGTATAAAAACCAAGAATACTCTAAAGGTTCATAAAGTCAAATTTTTAATTTTTGTTTTATAGGAATACAGAAAATTTTCAACAAGTACAAAAGTTAATATCGCATAATTTAACTGTGACTCAATTGGCATTTTCACCAGATAGTAAAAATCTTCTCTCCGTTTCACGTGATCGTACTTGGTCATTATTTGAACATGATATAATCACAAACTCTTTTGTTATCATAAGTAAATCAGATAAACACACTGGTATTCATACACGAATAATATGGTGTTGTGCTTGGACTCATGATTCTGTATATTTTGCTACTGGATCTAGAGATGGAAAATTAGTAATTTGGGGTCAAAACGATCAACGTGTTGATAGCAAAATAACTTACTGTGCCAAAACAAATCCTTTAATAGTATCAGAGAAGAGTTTTACAGCTGTAGCCTTTGCTCCAATACTAATATGTAAAAGTAATAAAACCTATTTATTGGCTGTTGGTGCTGATTGTGGAAATATTGGTTTATATAAATGGAGTTATGAAATAAAATCTATTACACCTTGGTTGAAAATTGCTGATTTAAGCAATGAGTATCCTTTTCTATAAACTGCATATCAATAATTAATAATATAAATTTTGTATGTTGTTTTAATGTTATATTTGTCACTTATAATGCGTATTGTTTCCTTAAATAAGATACAATTTTAGATTTGGACATCATTTAACAGTAAAGAAAATTAAATTTCAACCATTACTGTATAAATCTGATTCAAGATATAGAAAAGATGTTCTACAAATGGCATCTTGTGGTGCAGACATGATGGTTAAAATTTATGACATATTTTTAAAAGATTTCTCTTAATTGTATTACTATGTAAATTAAATTAATTTAATAATTAATCAATTGTTATTATATAAATTTGCCTGATTTTCTCAAATTAATCAAATATCAATATATTAACTAATTCTGACAAAATTTTACTAGAATTTACTAGAAGTGTTATGATTTATAGCACTGTTACATTATGTTGTAAAAAATAATCATTAATCAATTATCAGAAAAACAACCTAAATTATAGTCATACTATGGAGTCATAACTCATATGAAGTAATATGTATTAAATTTGGTTATACAAATACAAAGCTATTATACAAATCAATCTTTCAGCTTGTTTTTAAGCTTTGAAGTTGAAATTGTCAACAAATATCAACTGTTGTGACTAGTGATTACTATTATTTTAAAATATCTTTTAAATACTTGTATACATGTTATCTTTAAAACCAAGTGTTCAATATTAAATTATCAAATCTTCACAACATAGTAATAAGTATAGCCTGTTAACACGTGATGATTTATATGCAATATGTTCTTTCATATAAAACCATAAAAAAAATTACTGCTACAGCAGTTCTGCCATTTTTATTTTTTTGACAGTTTTCGTATTACTGCTATACCAGTACTATCTATCAATGTGTTAAATCTAAGTACCTACACTTGTTTTTTTAATACAAATATACAATAATTTACTCGTCCTAATTACTTATATATAGGAGGGGGGGTAAAGATTAAACACTAATTCAATTGTCCAAACATCGACAAATTTAATGCATTTGTATGGTATGGAATGATAATAATTAAATGAGACATTCTAAAATAAAATCAATGATGATTCAAATTGGTTTTCAGAAGTCATATACATTAATTCAATTAATTGGTAATCAATATAGTACTGTAATAGACAAAAAGTACACATTATTCTTAATGGAAAAAAATATCGTTGTCACACAAAACTATAGTACTGACATTATTGTTCATGTAGGACACTAGGATACATGAAGAGTATGTGACAACTAGAATTTAATGTTATACTATAAATTATAATACCTATCCTATGTGATGTCTACACTTTGCGGCCTAATAATCATTTACTATGCAATGTGCATACAATCACATTGCTTGTAGAGCTGTATATGGTATGTTGTCACGTAAGTATTAAGAGCATTGCTTGTATTGAACTTTAGAAGCTATTCTTCAAAAAATTTCACTAAACAATTTTTAAAATATGATTGTTGTCCACAGTGGCATACACTCAGTTTTGTATGTTTAACCCCCCCCCCATTCCTATAAAAAAAATTGGATAATGTCCTTATATGCCACTGATTATTCTGTTTCATAGGATTACAAGTTTCACAACAAATACACATAATCCCTAATAGCCTTATGCCCTTATTACAGTACTCAGTAAAATATTTTTAAAATATTCACAGGTAAAATAACAATTTTTTATCAAACTATTTTCTTATTTAGTTGTAATTCAAAAACAATAATCCGATAACCGTAGCTATTTACAATTTTTACCAAATGTTTATTTTATCATCTTATATGCATGATAAAATGTACAAAATATTGAAACACCCCAAAAATACACCACATAATAGAATAAGTACACCATCGTCCATTATGTACCACTTTAATCTCCCATCTCGCCATCGCCTTGTCATCAAATACTTTTAGTCAAGTAGGAGCACGTGGAGAATGGCAACGCTATTCTCTTCGGTAACAACCGCACAGACGCACATTGTACAGTGTACAATACTACATGACCAGCCCTCCTGATACCTCCACGTTGACGCCACAAACTCTGTAAGTCATCGGCGTGAAATTTCGCATTGTACCAGAGTAACCAGCCGACTAATTCCCCAAGTGTATTCCTGATCTCTTCACTCTTGACCGGCACCATGACGTTCTTCACATCTTAGTCTAGCACACCAGTACGTCTTCACAGTCCGCACTGCATGACCGTTCCATTGTCGGATGTATCGCCTGGTGATGGAGTCGTAGACGGTGGTGAGTCGCCACTCGCGTACAAAGGAATTTGCAAGTCCTCTAGCAGATTGACCAAACCCAACAGTATTCTAAGCTCATCTACAGTCGGATCTCCGTTCTTGTTGTCAATTTCCTTTCAGTTTGTTATCCATGGTTCCACATGGTCCAATATTAAAGCCGATATTAAGTGTTCAACGACTTCTGTTATTATTTTATGTATTTCCTCTTCCGACTCTACAAAAAATGTAGTCATTGCGTTTTCTTTGAATATACTGTATAGATATAACAATAAATAATATGCCTATTTGGTCTTTGGTGTCTGAATTCACGTGAATTACAAATTAACTGTGTTTAGAATTTGATTTGGTCTAATAAATTAAAAAATCATCCAGACGACAGTTACAACGTCATTTTTACTGTTTTAACGGCGGCGTTCATTACATTATTATTCAAATCGGCTTTCATCATAAAACGATTAACCGTTAACCATAATACCTAAACTAATCTTTATTTTCTTAATATAGATATACATAAAAATTTAATTTTTACTAAATATTTTTATTATAATGGCATCTTTTATACACAGTATAATTTTCAAAATAAATAGACTATTTTTAAACTATTTGTAGACATTTTAAATTTTCTACTTTTTTTAAATAAATATTCACTTGGTTCAAAAGCTCGAAAATTCAATAGAAGGTTCCTCATATTCTTTTACACTTATTTTTATAAAATAAGAGTTATTTGTAAAATGTAATAATATAA
>JACXSJ010003370.1:0-25108 GCA_014851325.1 Pentalonia nigronervosa
TTTTTTCAGAAATACAAAAAATGACTTGGACAATTAGAGCAATCAGTTAACGACAGTTACATGTATCCGATATGACGTCGGTTTTACCGAAAGCTACAGCTAGGACTGACGATTGTAGGCGGAGTAATCAAAATATCATAAATATTAAAACAATACCGTAGCGTTGACGTAGTATTTTTCTATAAAATATTTAATATTATTCTTATTCACACGAGTGTACGACACAACAATTTAATAGTGTCTGTGCAAAAAATGATTTTTTCCCTCAAAAAACACGTTATTCTATACGACGTGATCCGGCGGTAAATATATAGCTTTTAGACGATTATCCACGTTAGGTGTAGAAAAAAGTAACATATTATAATGTATAGCATAATATTATATTGCACGCATATGATATATAATAATATTATATTATGTATATAATGCATTACACCATCGACGGAATAATTTAACGACGCGTTACATTTTACAATTTGACAATGTCAATGTGTATAATGCACTGCTATGATTCGAATCGCATCATAATACTTACTTAAAAGGAGGTGAATCATTATAATCTTAACCGACTGAAAACTTAAGTGGGTTGCGTGCCGGGACTATTATTTTCTAATAAAGGGGTGTATTTCTCAATCCATATTATAACCTCGCGTATTGTATTAACAAAAAAAGGTTATAATAACAGTTTGAAAAAAAAAGTTTTATCCATAAAATACATTATAATAACACATTTTGTCGTTCTTTAGTTTATCAGGTAGGTATATAGGTTTATAAGTATCAATAGTTTTTTTGGTCGTATACATTTGCCAAATTCTGATAAAAATTAAAAGAATCGAATTTTTCGTGGAGTATACTATTTAGAGTTCTTTGTTTTCAAATTAAAATATTAAATTGAACTATCTATTATTTTTTTTTTTTTCAGAAATATAATTTTAGTAGAGACATACTAGGTATTAGATAATAATATATTTCTTTTAAATCATGACGAATACGTCAATAATGAAAATAAATTTAAACGTTATAGTTGATTGGCTTTTATTTTGACCAATATTTTTATTCAAATATTATCCTTCTTTGATTTTGATATTTTGTCTTATCAATTGATGATATCGTTATTGCCGATAGGTATTTCTTTGAGGATATTAAGTACTATTAACCTTTTTAGTCTGCCATCAAACATAATATGGTCTAATGTATTTTTTTTTTATTGTCTTAGAGAAGTTTATCAAATGTGGCCTATATTGTGGCAATAGCTAAAAAAATTATTTGGTAAACATCTAAAATTTGAATAAAATATAGTATAATAGATTATGCAATATTTTGGTCACAGTTTTGGGATTTGGTTTTTCTATGTTGGTCAATTATTATTCCATTATTATTTAATTTTTCTAATTTTCATTCAACTTTATCTCTATATCAGAGTTTGCTGACAAGTTATAATATATGGTGCTTTGAATATTTCCTCAATATTAAATTATTTTTTTCTAGCGTGGATCAATCCTTCTAATGGTAAAATATCTTTAAATCCATCATTAAATATTAGGTTTAAATGTAATACACGTAAAATTGCCAATACATGGATTAAAAATTGGAATTCTACACTCTTCACGACTGCATATGTTTAAATATTGAATATCTTTGTTTGATTATCACACTCGAGGAATTCGTATTTCTTTTTCAACTTTTGATGCTATTATTCAGATGCTGTTTTGAAATAGTTTGAAAATTCTTCATCAGAGTTCTTTAATTTTATTTCAAATATTTTAATGACACGTATGCAATCAATAAACTTGTTGAAGAATATGTACTCCACATAGGTATTAATATATTCAGTATATAGTCAGAAAATTCGAGAGATTATATTATTTCTTCGATATACGAGTATATCTCGTACATATTATGCGTGTGAATTCAAACTGTTATGGCTAAAAAGCTACGCAGGTGTACCATGTAGATTGTAGGTGGACGTATAATGTACCATATAATAGTCATGTGCCTAGGTTCTATATTCCTCTACCCGAAAGTATACGAGATGAGTAAAAATGTTATTACCTTGCGAAAGTTACTATATTATTTAATCGGTTTAATCAAAAAAATATCAATATTTTTATTTAACACATCAATGTAATAAGTAAAGTTGAATATTATAATAACAGCTCATTGGTCGTGCGCAGGGAACGGTCATCCCTAGTTTAAAGTATGAACAAAATTTACGTAATCTACTGATGCAGCCACACAATATAATAATTGGAGGCCAATGATAATAGCGTATGGCCATTGTATATATGCACTGCCGCCAGAAAGAACGAATGGCCGAAAAAGGAATCTAATGTCCAACATGTCAAAAATAGTCTTTGAAAGTGCATAAACCTTTATTTAAGCCACCGGCCATTCCCTGGCCAGCGTATGATGACCCAGGATATTAAATTTTTTTATTAATTTAACCTAAACGTGTATGAACTAACTTATTAACCGATTCCACTCAACATGGTTAAATAGCTATAATAAAAACCTATTAGGGATCTTGTATTAAATTTTCAAGCTTTTTAATCCAGCAAAAAAAAAATGTTTATCAACATTCATAGAAAATAAATTTCAAATTTTAAATATTTAAAAAAAGCTCAAAATTAGTCAACATTTTTAGAAAATTATACCATGTGTAGGAAATAATAGAAATATTTGGTGAAAATGTCAAGTATCTTCGGTTATTCGTTTTTGAATTATAAGAAAATAAGAAAATCGTTGTTTTACTTCTAAATATCTAATTTCATCAAAATTTAAAACTCGGAACGATCTTAAAAAATAATTTTGAAATTACATTCACAACTTATGAGGAATCTCGAACCTATTGTAATAAATTTTCAACCCTTGTGTAGTTAGTTATGAATATTAATACTTTTTAAGAATTTTTAACTTTAAAATAATTTTCATATTTTCGCAATTTCGTCAAAATTTTAACTAGGTATACACTTATAGAAAAATATGACTGAATTTTCGATGTTTTTTAATTTGTATATAAATAACTTATGAAGAACCTTGTATTCAATTTTCAAGCTTTTTGACCCAGCCAAAATTGTACTATGGAAATTGTCAAACATATTTTTTTCGTGTATAGAAAATGCTCATAATTACTTGGTAAAAATGTCAAGTATATACGGTTTTTCGTTCATAAAGTTAGAAACATTCATAGTTCCAATACACATTTCAAAAATTAATAGTAAATGAAATATAGAATATAGTGATTATTTCTTATAAAATTAAAAACAATTTAATCTCAACACGATTTCTCTTGTTCTATTCTCAGAATTGACTACACTAATCTCCTAGATAACCATCTCGTAGTTGGCCTAGCCTTGTCTTCCCCAAAGCTATTGACAGAGTTTATTGAGACTATATCTCAAGTACATATATCGGCAAGACGTCAGTGCACAGCAATATATTAAGTAGATCGTGTCAAACGTACACGGTTCCCCCTTACTCACGAGCATAGATAAATATGTATAAGTAATATTATAAATAAATTATGCTCACGAGGCAATTACTGATTTATCAATAGTATTACAAGTCATTTATCGCCAGGTGCAGGTCGGGGGCAGTTGTCCGAAAAATTATAAGGATCCGGGCCGAAAGACGGCGGCATTTAATTTGTTGCCAACATTAAATTTTCAAAAATTATACTATAAAATTATTTTTTTACTTGTGTAGTGACACTGTTCAATTAAATAATTATTATTATATTATATATAATTGATACTTATTATATTTTTTTAAATCTATCACTGAGTATTTCTTCTACTATCATAAAAAAGGTAATTAATTATTAAAATTCATTTTTGTTATATATGACAACAATATGTATGACAAACTTTTATAGTTAAAAACTTAATAGTCAATAGATCGAAATATTGAAATCGTAAACTACAAAATACGCGGGAATTATATAACTTTTATCAATAGGAATATAATAATAATAATAATTTATATTACAACATTTCAATTACAATTGTTGGTAGTACTTTTTCGATTTTCGATTTTCGGGTCCTTATCATTTTTCGGACAAATGCCAGTCACCGGCCAGGGGCATAGCAATAATAATATTATCTATTAGCCTTGTGTTACGGTTCCCTGCCTTATCATAATATTGATAAGGAGCAAATGTACTGGAACTATCTTCACATTTTTCTCACACATTGCATTTTAGTTACAGCACAAAATGATAAGTTATATTTGCAGTTATTAAAGTTATCTATGCTTACACCTTTGCATAGGACACAGGTACCAAATCTGACAATAATAGTCATACAATCGTACTTGCGAATACTGAATTTCTTAATTTTTCATCACTTTGTTCGTTATTCTTTAATTTAAATTTATCGAGTTCATTTTTATTTGTACATTATAAGCCCGTGCGAAATATGGATGTGTTATATCCAAAGATAATGGAGATCGATGGTCGAAGATATCGTTTAAATACTGCCCATTGTTTGCCAGTCGAGTGTGATGAGACCAAAACGGACAAAGTCGAAACACAAACGCACAACACCCAGATATCTGAATGCCTGCCACCTTATGTTGAAAGAGATGGTGAGATTTTAGGGATTCTCTTGGATATTTCGACAGTTTATTAGTATTTTTAACAACAGAATATAGAAATTAGGTGCAAAGATTTTGATTTTTAAATCTGAATTGTCAATAGGTACTTCAGAAGAGGTGCTTTGAACAGTTTGCTCATATCCATTGCTCACTGTTAATTGTTTTTGTTATTTTTTTTTTTTATAGATATTGAAGAAGAATGCGATGACTTGAATATTTACATGGAAGGTGGTCGATGTGTACTAAAACTAGAAGCGCCGAAGTGAGTTATTGTTTTACAAGATTATAATAATGTATAGAAAATATAATAATAAATTGATTACATTTTGTTCAATTGCAGTAGCTATCAAATGGGGGAGCCAGATGAGGGAGATAGATCCTTATGGTCTTTTTTTCAATATTTATGATTTTTAACCATAAGTTAGATTTTTAATGAATAAATAGTGCATGTTGAAAAATCAGCTATCCCCCACCTTGACAAAATCAATTGACCCCTACTGTTCAGCTAAGTTATATACTAATCAATTTTAGGTGTGTACCATTGTACTGGTATCATGTTTAGATAATACTCTTATAGTTAAATTATATGAAATTAACTGCCGTTGTAGTAAGCCAGTAAACAAATTGTTAAAGATCTATGATTCAGAATGTTTCTAAAACTAACATACTGAGTTTGAATAAAATAATAACTTCTAAATATTAAATAAGGAATTATTAATTATAAAGGATTTTAAACAAATGAAATTTTTTTTATTTTAGTATATTTTATGGTTTGATCATTGGAAAAAATCGAGAGAAACTCAAAAATCTGGAATATCAAACAAGAACTAGAATTAAAATACCCGGCCTCAGAGAAAATAATATAATAAGTAAGCTAATTTTTTAAAATTGTAAAGTATAAACTATAAAGCAAGAATTATGCAATAAAAATCCATATAATGATACATTTTTCCTGGTAATTTTATGTAGAGTAAAAAATAAAATTATAATTAATATCTAAATATTTAAAGATATCTTTATGCCCTCAATTTTTTTTTTCATATTTATTGATATCAACTTTATAATATTGTTAGCTGAAATGTATCATTAAATATATTACACTCAATATTGTTTAAGATATTATTTTAAATCTTAATATTTCTTCAATTTTTAGCTATAAGAGGAGAACAAAGGACACACGTTATTGCTGCTAAATCAAAAATCGATGCAATTATAAAGAAAGGTCGATTCAAACAGAGTGTAACTCATTTTGTGTCCTTGCCAATGGTCAACCCAATTGTAATTGATAACTATTTGGCTTTCAAGGTACCTAAAACATAATACATTACACTATTTGTAATTTAAGAGATTTTATTGTTAAGTTTATTTTTGAAATAACTTTGGATATATTAGGAAATGGTTCTTGATGAATGTGGCCAGTGCCGTGGTGTCACTGAACTTTTATTTCAAGATCAATTAAAACTTCATTTAACAATTACCTGTTTTATTCTATGTGATGGAGCAGAAATAAAAAAAGCTATCAAATTGATGGAACAGTGTGAAAATACTATAATTAAGTACAGAATTAAAATTATATGTATTATGTTTATTCATAATACTTGAATACAATTAATAACTTTGACAGTTTTCCTTAGACCTATGAATTTAAAATCCTTAGACGTATTAGTTTCTGGATTAGATATTATGAATGATGATCCA
The DNA here is from genome assembly GCA_014851325.1 of Pentalonia nigronervosa. NCBI lineage: Eukaryota > Metazoa > Arthropoda > Insecta > Hemiptera > Aphididae > Pentalonia > Pentalonia nigronervosa. Next base: position 6,292 of record JACXSJ010003370.1, read on the forward strand.
TCAAATGTGAATGTTTTATATGCCAAAGCGAAAAATCCCGAGATTCAAATGTTGGCGGATAAAATACAAACATTTTTTAAGGACTGTGGTAAATAGAATAAATATATATTTTTTTAATTCACATCAGAAACATATTTTTATTATTTATATACTTTTAATTGATTTAGATTTGGCATTACAACCCAGAAATAATCATGTAAAGCTACATATTACTTTGATGAATTCTGGATTCTACAAATATCAATGTAATGTTAATGGGGATTCTGGCAATCAATCTCATTTTACATTTGATGCTAGAAAAATAATTGAAGTAAGATTGAAAATATAAATTTATAAAAATGTCTATAAATAATTTTATTGGAATAGTTATTTTTTTTAATTTAGTGGTTATATCCATTAATAAATTCAACAAACAATTAAAGCACATTACAATTTTAATTTTGTTTACATGATATTTTTTGCAGAAATTTAATGATTATACATTTGGAACTGTACAACTGACAGACATTCATTTGTCACAACGTCTTACGACTGATTCAAACGGGTACTACAAATCATCCTCTGTACTAAAACTTTAACCATGAAGGAATTTATCTACTATGGTTTAAGAAAAATACTCTCATTATTTAATTACAATAAAATAAAATGTTCAAAAACATTTTTTGAATTTAAAAAAGGAATGTTATTTATTAAACATACAAACTATAGTTTTATACCATGATTGAATTAACACATTGATTGGAGTCCGCACAATGTCAGAGTATAAAAGTATTTTCACGGACGCTGGTGGTCAAACCTAGTTATTATTTCTCATGGGCTGTCATAAATACATTTATTTATCAATAATTTGTTTCTGTTTTTGGAAAGAGAACTAATGTATAATTAATGTATTTTCTTTGTATCGTCTATGTTATTTTAATTATTAATTTGATGCCAAATAAATATTATTATTATTATTATTATTACAATGTGAATATTTTCTGTTATGGACTAATATTGAATATTTTTTGATGATGGTGTAGATGAGAAAATGTTGCATTGGATGATATATTAGTTGCCTTAAACTGATTAAATATATTACCATATAATAAATAAAAAATAAATAATTTATATCATATTGCATACCATAAAAAATAGAATGTGGCCCTGTAGGAAAAAGAGCATGTGCTGACTGGTGGTATGTCAAACGTTGATATGGTCAAAAAAGTTGAGCAGCAGTTGAAAAAAAATGATCTCGAGGGCAGACTTTAACATTGGTGCAATTTTCATTATGAGCGAGTGTAGCTAATTTATTAAACTCGTGGACTTCTAAACTAATAAGCAATTACTTTTAATTATCATAGTTATGTAGTAAAATGGTAGTTTTTTCTTTCAATTCCCTAAACTTTGTAATGTATATAAATATTTGAATTTTTATCATGTTTCTTGTTTGATAAACTTCAAATAAGTCAATTTTGTGTTATTCATAGTAGTATGTCTTATTTTTCTTTATCATATTAGACTTTGTGAAAATTTTATTAATTATAAAAATCTAATATCATAGATTATGAATTTTATCAAACTTCTATATAAAGAGCAAATTAAGTTTTTAATGCATTTATTTTATTATTAAATCTTTGATTACACTTATTTATGTATAGTATTTGTATATTTGTACGTGATACAGCTAGTAAATGGATAATGAAAAATATAAATTCTTATGTTGTTGGATATTCTACTTTGTTATGCTAAGTAACATATATTAACATTTTTAACTTTTATTATTTTTACAATATAATTTATTTAAAATATAAATTGCAAAATAATTTTTTTTTGTATTTTAAATATAGCCTATATGAAATTAATTTATAAACAGTAAATAAATTATTAACATACAGTATTAAATATTTAAATAGTAAATAAAATTCTAGTTGGCAAGTAGTAATTATAATCAATAAAAGTGTTTCATTTCTCACTATTATCAATTATTATGCTTAATAAATTGTTTATCATGATTCATAAAAACATGTTGGAACTAAGGAAGCTTACACAAAATACTATTTTATGAATACGATTATCAATTTGCCAACTAGAAAATAATATACGTAATTGCTTATATTGGTAAAAATTAAACTATTATTTAAATAGTGTATGTTAAATTACTTGAAAAAAAAATATAATAAAGACGATATATGTATTTAAAATTTTAAATTGAAATATACAAAATAATAAAAAATATTAATTAAATTACAAAATATATAGGTACTCTCAACTCTGAACAAAATGTAAAATACATTTTTTCCATTTTAACACCTTTAAAAGTCCAATGATATATTCAAAATATTTTTGCGACACAAAAAAATGCTTTTTATCAAAGAACAAATTTAGTCCATAGAATATTACGATTAAGCAATTTTTACAAATTGACTGGAATGGCTTGATGACTAATTATTGGACTAATATATCAATTAGGCAGTAGCACAGATTATATAATCTGTGGTAGTATCATGTTGCCGTTTTGATCTACACGTCATACAGTCAAATAATATTATAATGAATTGTATTTTGAAAATTTTCATTTAGTTTGTATAAATAGAATAACTGAAATGCGTTACTGTTAGTATTTTGGCATGATACCAAAGAATACATATCTTTTAATGAACAAGGTGTATTAGATTGAAGTTAACGAATTTATTATGTGATCAAGGAATGATCAATCGTTGGCTAAAGAGCTACAGACCTAAAGCATTCGAGTTTTTTGCCAAAAATATGCAAAAAATTACGCTGTTATAATTTTTTTTTTCTAAAAAAACAAGTATCACACTGAAGCCGAAACTCTCGTGAACACAACAGATGTTCATAAAAATTGGATAACCGTGCCAAAAACACGAGTTTATCTGTAAAATATTGGCATTTGACCAGAGGGTAATTTTGAATTATGCACTATGTATGCCGTATTGTTGTTTCAATGACGCGCGATTACGATAAGATTATTTAAGTATTTGAAAAAAAAAAAAAATTATTACTCCACAGCATTTAATGTTGTAGTGGTTGGTTCATACTGTTATTCGTTGTAGGACCAAAGTATTTGATAATTTTAGGTACCTACTAGGAAGTAGGGAATTGGAAATATGTGTTTATATTGCATCAGCGTTGTAATTAATGGTAGGTAGGTATAATTATACTATAATCAATGCTACAACTATACAACTAACGATCTGTCTACATAGTACCCATATTGAATAGTAATAAACATAAATTTACAATATTTACAAAGCACCTCGCTGTAGCACCCGGTGAAGCATCAGGGGGACCCTCCTCGTTTTTGAATCATAATTTTAATAATACGCGTATATCAGATTTTTTTTCATCAGTTGAATTCACTATGATTAAACAAGTATAGACTAAATGAACCCCCCTGAAAAAATTCTGTTTGTGCTACTGCAACGCCCGATGCTAATGTAATTTCATGCTCAAAAACACACTCAAAGGCAAATTTCGCTAATTTTTATTTTTTGTTAATCGAGGGGAATATTCATCAGCCCACGTTAAATTCCGTTTTTTTAATTTTTTGTGATCTCAACATTTATAGGTCTTTAAAAAAAGACAATTTTAAGCGTTTTACAAACTATTTTATGTAAGTATTTTAAATTAAATAAAAATCGGAATTCAACACGGGCTAAAGAAATAACCTTCTCTGGGGTAAAAAAAAACATTTATCAAAATCAAACAATTATTATTCTACGAAGCCTGGGCGATTTCTCTCTTATGGGCCCGGCTAATGATGTGTCTTTATTAAGAGGCAATATGTAATTTTGTCACCGTCGCTTAAGGCGTTTGGGTTAATCGTCAATGATGATTAGTGTGAGTGTGGTTGTATACGGGTTGCACGTGCGTAAACGGCACCGTCAATAAAAATTGAACGCCTAATTTTTTACACAAAATAGACTTTACAGGAAAAACTCATGCCTCGTAGTAATGGTCTGCAAATTTGATTAATTTTTTTTATTAAAAAGAAGACAGTTTTTTACAGGGTGCATTGAGTTTTGATTTTTGAAACTTAGCTTAAAACAAAAATAATGAAAACTACAAAAACTTGTGAAAATTGCTTATATTCAAAATCGTATTATGTGGTTTTGAAAATTCATTTCCAATGCGCCCTGTAAGAAGTTTTGATCTTTCAGCACACAAAAAAAAATTATGAAAACCGGATCACGCGTCGAGGCGTGAATTTTTCTTGCAAGACATGTTTTTGAGCAAAAAACCAGGTCACGTGCAGGCCTCTCAAGTATTTTTTGTTGATATAATACACCGTATCAATCTCCCCCACCCCCACCACAATAAAAAGATATCGGGTAATTGGGGCAGTAGATTCACATAAGTGTACAGTGGCATAGTATACTATGTCGATGGGATATCGGCTGTTCATATACAAATAATAACTATAACAATTCCCATTTATGGCTGTAAAGACAAATATATTGAATGAAATTGATGTTGAAGTCATTATTGGCATTATTAAAAATAAAAGTGATTTATTAAATAAAAAAAAAACTATAAAAAAATGATATGCATTTTTTTTTGATTTAATATTATAATATTTTGTTATTATTAAGTGCAAAATATGAGTTACTTTGTTTAGTACCTAATTACTTATTTTTTGGGCAACATGTTCCATAAAACTTCGAAATAATCATACATTTATACTTTAAAAATATTACTAAATACATCCAAGATAAAACAAATTTTAGGCTTTTAGAGCCGGTAAAATAGAATATGTTCATAGTCCACCACTACATAAAGTTTCTACCACCTATACATAACCATATGGTCATAAGCGGAAATCCATTAAAATTTCAGGGGGCGGGGGCTACAATTTTTAACATCGATGTGAGCAGGAGGGGGGGGGGGCATCGATACCACATAACTAAAAAACTGTCTCCAAGAGCTAGACCCCCCACGATTTATCGTTTATCGTTTGAAATGCGTTTAGAATATAATATAAAATAATAACAATAATAATTTATTCAGGAAAATAAAACGGGCAACTTCGCAATAGTACAGGTATTAGATAATATTATGTTAACAATAAATTAATAAGATAAATACATAAATTTACTGAGTATTTATAAGAATATAAATCAGATAGATTTTATAAATAAAATATTACATATTTTTAATTAAGTGTAGTTTATGAATTATAAATAAAGGAAAAATCAACATTTGGAGAACCTTGTTACGCAGAGCCATGGCTCTTGGAATTGAAGAATTCTTTAAATAATTAAGAGGCATCAATGTGGTTATCGATTAATTTATATAGAAAAGAAATGTCTGTTAGTTCACGTCTAGAAACTAGAATGGGAATGTTTAGAAAGGATTTTATTATATATGTAAAATTATGCTGATTAATAATCATGTTGAATTTGAAGGCTATGGACTTTAACAATTAGTTTTGAAAACTTTCAATAAAATTAATGTTAGATTTAGTATAAGGACTCCAAATAGGTGGTCTATACTCTAGGATAGATCTAACTAGAGTGCAATAGAGTAACTTAAATGATTCCAAATTCTTAAAATCAGACGAGTGGCGCTTAACAAAGCCTAATACACGTAGGGATTTTTTTACCATATACTCAATATGTTCCTGAAAATTTAAATTATGGGATAAATGATTTTAATAATTTTAATTATATACATACATACACGCAATTCGACCAGGAAATAATTTTATTAGTATAGTCGGCTATCGCATATTTTATAAAGGCGGATCGTTCAACATAATATAATATTGTTAATACTTAATACACATATATGTAGGTGCATCACTCGGCCATTTCCTGCTGTTCTCGTCTTCCGAGTGGGATTCACCGCAGAGGATAAGAGAAAATAACAAAAATAAATAAAAGAATTGTAGTAATAATACTATTATAGCCATAAAATCGATTACAAAACGCAGACCCGGACGCAGCCCCAATAATAATAAAAGCTGTTTGCTGCCATAATAACTCGGCATTGCAGTGTGTATACTTTATAGAAGCAGGGGTTGCCAAACTTTTTGATCAAGCCGATTTAAATACACTTAGAACATATTTTTTTCCTCCGAAGATCGATTAACGTAAAAAAAATATTTTTCAAATCTTTATCACTAATATTAATAATATACATAAGTACTAGTGAAACAACATAATATGCATAATATGCATTAGTGAAACCTCTAAATATTGGACACTTTCGGTCACTGAAATTGTGTCCGCTATTCAGAGGGTTCAGTTTATAGAAAATGTGTAGTTCTCAAAAAATTTTCCGCTATTTGGATGTGTTCGCTATTTAAGGGTGTCCGTTAGGTGAGGTTTCACTATATTATATAAATTTATTAAAACTAGAGTGCTATAAATTTATAAATCATGTTATTTAAAAATGAGTGCTTCACATATTAAATTTCTAAATAATTTCAAATCAACTGTTGGCATAGAAGCGTGTCATTGCATGTCGTTGCCAGTTAATTATAATCTGGGAAATAGTAGGTATTGCTTACTACTAACTGAAGACGCTGCTTTAAACAGTCATTAAAAATTGTAACTCGCGGTATTCAACTTTTATAACGACTTTCATGTGATAAAATGCCGTTTCATATAAACAGGCGATCCGAAATATGTATGTAACTGTATCTACTAAATATAATATGTGATAAATTCAGGGCTCAGGACTTATAGCTGCATTTGCTTATTTTTATAGTTTGACATAAAATCTAACAGAGTGCTATGGAAGTGTATGTTACAACAATTTAAACTAAAAAAATAATTAAAAGTAATTTTTTTTTTGCTTTATTCAAAAATTAAAAAAACGATTATTTTCAAATTTTCTGCTATTTTTTTTTTTATAGTTTAAAAAAAATAAAAGCTTATTTTCAGTTTTTCTGCTCTTTTATTTAATAATATCTTTTTTATGACGACACAGGCGATAGAATTAAAATTAAAAATAAAAATAATTCTATTACCTTAATTATATTTGTTTTTCTTCGTTATCTTATCTACTTTTTGGTACTTTTTGCAGTATTGTTGAATAACAAAAATGTTCCTACCTTATGAATAATAATAACGATAATGTTATCGTTAATACAATATTAAACCTAACATATAAATTTAACAATAAAATAATTTTCTCGTGGATTCCTGAGCAATGCGGAATCATTGGTAATGAAAGAGTGGACGTACTTACTAAAGAAAAAGCCAATAACTCACATTAATACCTCTAGAATACAAACTCAGATAAAGATTTAAAAAAAAATTATTTACAACCTATTTAAAAATAAATGGCTAAAAATGAATACAAAATTAAACGAAATCAAAAGAATAACCGAAAAATGGAACAACCCTAAATCCTTTAAAGGAAGAGATGAAGTCATATTAAATTGCCTCAGGATAGGCTATACACATTATACACATGCCCATCTAATGAAAAAAGAACCACCAAGAATTCTTGGATTATTCGATCAATCGATTGTAATCGGAAATTACAAAAATAATCGATTATTCTATAGAAAAAAAAATAATCTCACAGTACTAGCCCAGATACGTAAAAATTATAAATTCTTAGATAAAAATAAATTGCGCGGAATAAATATTTATATGAATCCTCTATTGGGTACAACTTTTAAGTAAATTTAATTTAAATTATTTCATCATGTGTTATGTTTTGTTTAATGATATATTATATATTTTGTTAATCGTTATGTTTGGTTTTGCGGTATTTAATCACTTTTGTTTACCGTTTTCCGTTTTATTTACAAATTTCAATCATGTTTTCATCATATTATAAGTATAAAGTTTTAATCAATAAACATGTAATGTTATTATATCGTTTGAAAGCCCTGGTTTTAAGTGCTACAAGTCTCGGGCCCCGGTAATAATAACGAGTTCTGACAAAAGGGGGGTGGGTCGACTTTGAAATCGCGACCGACCGTTTGGCTTCCCCCGCAACTATACCCATACCTATATGCAATACACGCGTATGTGCGCATTTCGAGTATCTCTTGCCACGTTCGGTTTGTTATTTTTTCCGCACGCGACCCATGTCGTATATTATTATTTTATTATGCGTTTTGGCACTCGTCCCGAGCCCGAGTCGCAGTCGCTCGCGTAATTCGGCGAGCCCGTCCATCATTCGCAGTGAATCGTGCCGGTCCATTGTACAACGACGGAGACGACGCGGCGGCATCGAAGGTACCTGCTCTAACCGTTGTCGTTGCTCAGACAATATCATCGTCAAATCGAATCGTAACCGCGGATAACCGTGCTGCACGAGTCATCCAACAAACCGTGCCCCGTCGCCCGATTCGGTTGAATCGCGATCGATCGCGGTCGTCGTCACTTCCGGTTGCAGCGGTCGTCCTCCACATCCGGACCCCGTCGTCGTCGTCGTCGCGCCGCAGCTTCCTCGCACGGCAGCCGTTCCTTCGGGTTGCTGCAGGTCGACCGCCCACGCGCGTGCCACGACCGCCGTTCGAAAAAGACCGCCGAAAATACTGTTGTTGTACGCACGCGTGACTGCGGCGATATAATAATATTATTATAATAAAAGAGGTACGACCGCCGCCACCGCTCACGCCATGACATATACGTATTATTAGTTATTATTATTATTGTTATCGGCTCTGGGGCGCGCGAGTCCGTAACGTCAAATCATATAACGAGCAAGAGGCCGTATTTAGAAATTTTGCGCCCCCGAGCTCAAAGTTCAAGGCTCTTATTTTCAACACATTTTTTTTTTTTTTAATATCACAGTACAGTTGTGCCCAAGCTTTTTTTTTTTTGAAAATTGTATAGAAGGTTTCTCGTAAGTTGTTATTAGTGTTTACAATAGTTTTTTTATGAGCGCCTAAAGTTAGAATTTAAAAAAAATGCGTTAAAAATATACGAAAGTTTGTAAATAATTTTGTTGGAAATTTATAAAACATTTTATTTTTAAGATTAGAAAATTTAATGTTCTTTTACAAAAAAAAAAATGAATTTTTTGTTTATTTTATCTGAGAAAATTGTTACGCCCCCAATGTGGCAATTATTAATCAGTCTCCCCCTCTTAAAACCGGCCCCGATAACGGGTCGAGATGATCAATATTATTGTATTTAAAAACACGAAATATAATATATTAAACCGAAAATCTGATATAGCATTTCACATACAGGGTAATTCACCAAATATGCTCACCTTTATTTTCCTTCAATAATATTGCAGTTGTTCAAAATTTTATTTTTTAAATTTTTAAATTTACCTAATACACTTGGAGACCATATTAATGCATAAACAATCACTGTTTAGGTAATTAATCAATTTAAAGAAAGCTATTATAATATGGTCCCTTAAACATGATTTGCCTAGTTGCTTAGTTGGTCCATTACATTTTAGTGAACCATCAAATGCCTACATTTTTTTTCCTGGTATTCGAATACAATATTAAGTAATTGGCTCTAAGATTCTTCTATTCTTAAACACAATACGTGAAAGCTCACAATATCATTCCAAGTTATTTTTACATTGTAAAATTAGCATGAAATATAAATGTATACATTTTATTTTAAACATAATTCTTTATCGGGTCATCTGCTACATTGCCGAACTATTTTCAGTTGCTAAAATAGTTATAAATTATAACATTAAAGTAATAGAGTGAATAAGAGGCCTCCCAATGAAGGTATTTCGTTATGAAACTGCGTAATCAAATAAAATTGCAAACACGTTGAAAATTAAACAGTAAGATGGCCGTCTGTAAGTCTGATTCGTGAGCATATAAAATTTATCAAAATTGAGTTACTTAACTAATGAAAAAAAATGACAGCATAAAATAAATTCGGTCTTTAAATATAACGTTCGATATTGTCTTGCCCTTTTAAGAATAATATACATTTTGGTAAAACACTCTTAATATAAGCTATTAAGAAACTTCTTTTCCACCACATATCCTTAGTTCATATAATTTAAAATTGGTACTTTATAATATTATGTATAGTCCATCAGTCACGTTGTTGAAAGCTCTCCACTATATCAGCAGATTTAGGTATGTTGTTAATTTCTCATATTTATATTGACGTATTAACCAAACCCTAATCAACGATTTACAATTGAGATTTAAAAATTAAAATTTTGAATTAAAACTTTGAACTGTACGTATTGTTATAACAATGTTTTTTTTTACGATTATTAAATTAAAATGTACAAATTATATATGTACAAACTGTAGAATTAAAAAAAAAGTAAACAATAATAGATTTTCCAAATGATTTTATAACGGTTGTATACATGGGAGGAGGTTTTGGGGTGGGTGGTGCACAACCACCCCCTAAATATTATGAGAAAATATTTTATATTTATTTATATTCTTTTAGAATTTGTAATTTATTTTGGTTATTACGATAAAATAATTTATGAGTACAAACGTCCTCGGAAATTTGTTTCGTCTACCTACGTGTTTGTAAATTATTATACGTTGCAGTGTGTCGTAACTGCTGCATGCAATATTTATATCTCTGGTCGTGATGTCTTTTGAAAGTTGAAACATGATGTAATACAATGTGTGGTTATTGTATCGGCAAATGAGGTGAAGTCTACTTATATTTTGCGTGATCAATATGAAAATGTCCACCGCAAACTCACTAGCTCCGATCATTATACAAGGTGCTTCATTGAACGTAAAACACTCATTATATCGAAAAGTATAGATTTTTTAATTCTTTAATTTTGTTGAGTGACAACATACAGTTTTGGTTCCATGTTCCAAAGTAGAATATTTTTCTTAGTATTTCGATATATCAAAATCGAATTTTGGACGAGTAGTTTATGAGTTACACGTACTTAATCGGAAAAATATTCTGCTTTGAAATTTGAACTTTAAACTGTACGTTTTCGTTCAAAAAAGTAAAAAACTTAAAAAATTAAAAGGATAAAAAATAAGAAAAATATCATTTTTTGAGAAAATGTTGTTTTGTAACAACTTTAAACAATGTAAAAAAAATGTCTTAAAAAATTTAATACTTTTCGATATAATGATAGTGTTTTACGTTAAATTAATAACCTGTATGTAGGTACCTACCCGGCAAGGTCGTGTAATATAGCGTTAAAGGGATGCTCATCTTAAAAATGGGTGGGTGGGTATTGATAGAAAGACAATAGGACATTTTATTGTTAGTTATAACAATACTATGAAAGGTAGGTCATCTATAATTATTTGAGGAACACCAATTACACGCCGCTGAGGGTACCTAAGTGCGGGCCGCGGAAAACCCTGTTGGTGGATCGTTACATTTTGACGACCCCGACGATCGTATTATCATAGGTACACACTATTTCAGTGATTTTATTGTACGCAGTTTTTCGGGTGATGTTGACTGATGATGTACAGTGAATAAGACATAATATTTTGAAACCATGGCATCTAGTTTTTATCTAACTTTATGATCACATGAACTCATGATATCAGAACAACTGCTTTTCGCTTACCGTTTGATATCGAACTATGTACCTATGTACTTATAGTATAGCTCCATTGGCGCAACTAGGGAGATGCAAAAGTGCTTTTAGGTCTAATTATTATTATTTTAGCTAAATATCATCAGTTTTATATTTTCTAATCATGAAATATTTATCGAAAAAAATTTAATTTCTTTCGGTCATAAGTCATTATAATAATTCGCTATAAATTATTCTGAATTCCTATAGTTGATAGCGCTATATAGATGTAGGCTATGGCCGGCTGCAATATTACTAAAGTATTCTCACATCATGAGTATTAACGTTTTATCTGCTAAATCTAAATTTAAATTAATAAAAAGGGTAATATATTTATTTTGTGAATTACTTATATATGAAGTGTGTTGAGATGTGTATGTATACAAAGTTTTATAGTACTGATTATAGTAAGTTTGTAACTTATAAGATCGTTAGTTTTAGTAGTAGTGGGCGAACATATGTTCTGTGAGACGTTTACAATTTTAGTACTCTACGTTTTAAAGGTTTAGTTGCGCCTATATGAATATAGCTCATTGTCTCATATAATTATCATCACTGTGCATACGTCATGACTGCAGCTCACACACTTTTAAACGAGCAACTTTATACTTTATAGTTTTTATACCTGAGAAAATTAATCCGCTTCAGAAAATACAGGTTAAGTCTCCGTCGATTTGAAACGTTAAATGTCATATCCATGCAGCAAGCAAGGACGTGGAAAAACACGAACATATACCTATATAATATATTGAAATATTATGGATTTAGGATTACGAATGTATCGAATTTCTCAAAATTTTTTAACGGGAAAATATCGAGAAAAGTCGAAGCTTTTTGGCATCATGGTCGATATTATAGAACAGTTTTTTATATACGTCACTATGTTATATACAGAGTGATTTTTTTAAAAATGCTCACTCTTATTTTTCCTTTTAATAATGCATTTATTCAAATTTTGATTCAAATTTTTAAAACTTTTTAGTATACTTATAGACCATATTTTCAAATTCTTGATTTTTTTGTACTAAGTAAGAAATGTCCTATGGCAATAGAAACTTTTATTTTTTAAATGAAAACCCCCATTTTTTACTACAACTTATTTAGCAAATGATATTTTTGAAAATGTTGATGTATCTAAATCAAAATGCTAATGAAAATTAAAATGCTTATACTAAGAATAATAGTCTTTAAAAATGGTTTTACAAAAATATGAGCTATATATAATATTATGTATAGTATTTATTACACCTTGGACCATTTTTACAAATTGTTTACGTATAATATTTAATTATAATTACTAACATTTTCAAATCATCTAAGCTCCCATATCTACTTAACCAATTACCATAATTACACATATTATTATCCTTATTCCTTAGTACACAAAGTTATATAACTCAAAAATTACTCGTTCAAATTTTGATTTAAATACATCGAAATTCTCAAAAAAATAAAATATATTCTAAATAATTTAAAGTGAAAAGAGGGGTTCCTATTTGAAAAACAAAAGTTTTTTTTTATCACAAATCTATCCTTGAGTGGTATAAAATGAATTTGAAAATATGGTCTTCTAGTGTATTTTAAAATTCCAAAAACCAGAATTCGAATACACGTATAATTTGAGCATACAATTAGGGCGCGATGCCTAAAAAATCACCTTATATGCATATATATATATATATACCTAACAATGTTTACCGTGTAAATTCACGTGCACGTTTGATATTTTCCATAATATGTAATAAAATATACAATATATTATCATCGTCGCCATATAATGCGTTTTGCGCGGCTCGTAAAACAATGATGTACGTATACGCATATCGTTATATTACACCTAGCTAACACGTTCGTCGGTGCCGTACCTACAGTGTACCTATATACCTATGTACCTACACGTCAAATATATATTATGTTCTGGACTCGGCGGAGGTGTGTGCACACTGCACAGCTGTGAGCAAACAGGCGTGCACACACACGCTCGCACGTGTTTATATTCACGAAACCTCGCCATAATATTATATGCGCTGCACCATCCGCAGCAGCACTCCGTCTCAATATTATATTATTGTTATATTCGATGATAAAAATATATATAATGTACCTATGATGAAGCTTCGTACAAATATCGCGCGCGTCCCATAAATCGTTTACGTGTAATAATAAAATAACGTTTGGTTTGCTTTCATGTGTATACGTCATGACGTTGTACGCCTACAGCAGCGGTAGCAGTTGCAGTTGCACTAGTGACTAGGTAGCTACGACACAGCCTGCATAGGACACAGTGACCGGTGCAATTGCCATAATGGGTTCGAAAAAGCCGAGCACGTGGTCCGTGACGCTCAAGAGGGACGGCAAGTCTCAGCCGTGGGGCATCCGGTTGGCCGGCGGAGCGGATCTCAACACGCCACTGATCATAACCAAGGTAAGTCGTAAACTATTTTATACCGCTCCGCGAACCCCAGTTTGAGAACCGCTGTCGCAGAGTATAATATACGAGGTGATTTTTTTGTGAGCGTGCTCACCCTATTTTTATGCTCAAATTATGAATGTATTCAAATTCTGAAATTTTTAAATACACTTGAAGTACAAATTTTCGAGTTTCTGAAATTTTTTGTGTCACTTAAAGATGATCCTGTGACAACAACCTCCTGTTTTTCAAATGAAAATCCTCCTTTTTCACTTTAAATTATTCGGCAGGAATTTTTTTTTTTTTTTTTTGAGAATCAATTTGATGTTATCCAAATCAACATTGAAACTAGTAATTTTTGAGTTAATAACTTTGTGTACTATGGATTATAATATATCTATGGTAATTGGTAAAGTAGATATGGGGCTTAGACTATTTGAAAATATTAGTTATTTCTATTGATAGTTTAATAGAAATAATTTGTAAAAATGATCCAAGATGTAATAAATACTACATCTAATATAACATATAGTTTATATTTTTGTAAAACCATTTTTAAGGAATATTATGCTCAGTGTAAACATTTTAATAACTCAGGAACTACTCATTAGAATTTTAATTTAGATACATCAAAATGTTCAAAAAAAGCATCTGCTAAATAAAAAAATAGGGGTTCTTATTTGAAAAATAAAAGTTTTATATCACCACAGGACACTCCTTAAATAATACGACAAATATTGTGATGCTGTACATCGATGATTCATTTATTATATTATTCTAACTGCCCATATTTTATTTGCCTAGTTAACTATTTCCTATTATCTAATTTAGGTTCTACTGCCAGTTAGAATAAGGCTAAGTCATCTGAGAGTCTGACAGCAATTGTATTTTCAATAACTATATAACTAGGTACATAATTGTAAATGCTGCTATATATTATATTTACAAAAACCTATAGAATTATTATTGGTTAATTGTTTGAGAGATAGAAGGGTATCACATCCCTTATAATTCCCACTATGCTTTTAAGCCCAATAGACAAAAAAATATTTATTAAATTCTGCAACCCTCGATGGAAAAACAATAATTACCCAAAACTACCTCAAATTACGCCAATGTTCACATGATTGTTTTCCACTAATAATTTCATGTGTAATGACGAAATCGAACTCTTAAAAATGTCATGATGCGACATTTACCTATCGATAATTTTGTTCAAGTCCAATATATTGTTAAAATATTTGTAAAAAATATAACGCCCTTAAAAGACACCTCTCACAAATGACTGGCCACGAACTCCTTCGATTGTTATTGTGGTTATCATATTAAATCATTGATAACATTTATTTTCTTAGAACCATATTCCGACACGTTTTAGATAATGTCATCGTAAATCGTAATATGTAATTTAAGTGTCTACTATTGTAGTATTGTGTTCACAACCGTCCTTTGGGTTTTCAAAGCCAAATATCATTTTTGAAACCAATTTTCCTTTTTTTTTTGAACGTGAGGCCCCAAATCCAAGCAAAAAGCCCTCCCCCCTCCCCCCAAAGACGGTCCAGACTATATTAAACATATATTCTGACTTATAGAAGTGGGTACAGGAGCTATTCCCAAGGTCAGCTTTCAAAAAAACGGACTATATTTGCACTTATCTGTATATGTTATGTATACAATTAAGTTTCATCAGTGGTTGCTGTAATTATTATTAATATTATTACTCGTATTTTTTTTTTCAAAGTTTGATTATTGTTTACTAATTATCTCTATAAATACCACGAAATTTAAATTATTTTCCGGGTGTGTATACTTCAGCTCAAATCATTTTAATTGTATCAACAATATATACCTATATATTGTAGGCACAATGTAATCCACATTTTAACGTTAATTTTATAGAAAAATACTAACGTTTTTAGAAATATTCTTTTACACGCATAATTTGAAGTCATTATCGAATTTCAAACTAGTTATGGAAATAGTTATAAGTATTAAAAATTTTTATGAGAGGAGTCGTGTGACTGCACTGAAGTACTCAAAAAAGAAAAACGTTGGTCTAATACTCTTCTCATCTGTACTCCAAATACTTATAAGTTATAAATATAATTAACTATCCATTCGTTCGAAATTAGATTTTTGTATGTTGAAATTCTCAGAAAAATATTCTGTTTCGGGATATAAAATTAAAAACGTAGGTATGATGTAATTGGAAAAAAGGAAAGCTTTAAAAGCAGTTGATAACAAAATATATATTTAAAAAATATAAATTGTTGTTTTGTTATGACTTCAAACTCTCTAAAATAAATATTTCCAAAAAAACGTTAAAACTCTTTGAAAAAATTTGTGTTTTTTTTTTTAAACGAATCGCCTTATATAATACATTATATTAAACATTACACTGCAGTTATAAGTACATCGTACATGTTTACATTTACTTTTTTTTATTCAATATGCATATGTAGATTATATTATACTTATTATAAGATGCATAGTAAAATATATAAAATAAAATATTTTACTATTCATTATACATTTTTTAAGCCCAGGCACTCAAAGCTACGTGGAAAAAAAACAAATTAAAACGTTTAATGTATTTGAGCCAAATTTTATAACTTCAGAATTTTTAGTCGTCTTATTTTTAATACTCCGTAACAGAAGATGCCTATACTTGCCAAATTTTACCATTTAAAAATACATATGTGAGCTTTAATGATTTTAGGCTGAAGTCATCAGTTTAATCGTTGAGATGGGAACGTGTACGAAGATGTGATTTTGATGACGTTATCGTCGCATTATTATATTGTACAAAATTAATTTTCGATACATTTAATGATGTTTAATTTGCAGTTAAATGTTTACTACTACAAAAAGATGTCTCTGATTTTGATACAATTAAATATAATAGTACCTCGTTGGATATTGACATGTATGTGGAAAGGGGCTGGCATGACTATTTTTTTTCAACGAATTATTTAACGCGGGTGCAATGCATATACCTATGTTTATTTGCTTAAAATTTCAGACGTATACTAAAAATCTTGGCTAAGATTTTGTATTGTTTATAATGCCATCGTTATTTGTCTGGTATAGTGTTGTATCAAGTTACAAACAACTGTTGAAAAGATAATTGCACATATCTTGGGACTCTTGGGTATCTTTGGGTATCTATCGTCGCTGTCTAAACTGCATCACTGTGCAATGGGAGGTCCAGCGACATGGCAAAGAGAGCTTTTCACGACATACAAACCCGTTAATTGCACCTTATACTAGATTTTTTTTAATCAAAATTCACATTGGCTAAGATTTCATTCCCAATTCACTCGAAAGCGATAAATTTCATTGAAAATCTTAAGTTTAAAGCAGGTAAACGTTATAATAACATTGTATAGGACAAAAAACTTTGAAATTCGTAAACATAATTAAAACTTTAAACAAAGATAATAAATACCACAAAATAAAATTTAAAGCAAAACGAAATAATTTAAAATTCACTTTGAAGTTATAAAATCGGTTGCGTAGAAATATTTATTCCTCGCATTAGATATTATTTTTAACGATAAACGCAAAATTTGTATAACGTTTAAATTCCGAATAACGATAAACGTGAAAATTGTATAACGTTTAAATTTTAAATAACGTAAAACGATTTTTTTTTCAAATGCAAGCCCTCCCTTGTTAAAAGTAAAATACTTTCAGTGGGGCCTTCAAACTTTTAACTCATTAATAATATGTAGAATGGGTATACTGATAACGTGCATGCAGTTTCCTAAATTAAATTTATTACAATAACGGTAAACATAACAATTACATTATTAATGAGTTGTACAGCGCTTATAACACGATATTTTTGTAATAATAGATAAAAATGGATGTTATTTTTTTAACCGTGGTGGGAGTCGGTCAAAAACCAGCCTAAACAATATATTACCTAATACCTATAGGTCATAAGTACCTACTTTTGTGTAGTATTATGTTACTTCCGTAAACCGTATACATATTATAAAGTACCTATAGTACAAAATAGTATATGTATAGTAATAATGTACGTTTTTGTAGGTATATAACTATTAAACTATACACAAGGTGATCATTTCACGTAAAACACTCATATTATTTCGAAAAATATTAACTTTTTTTCAAAAAAAAAAAAATGTTTTTTTTATTTAAATGGTTTCAAGTTGTTATAAAACAATATTTTTTTAAAAAAGATTTAATAATTTATCATATTTTTTATCATTCAATTTTCTTAAGTTTTTTCCTTTTTTGAATGTCAACCATACAATTTAAATTTCATGTTCCAAAGCAGAATAATATTTTTCCAATTGTTTCAGTGCATAAAAATCAAATTTCGAACGTGTGATTTATGAATTATAAGTATTTAAAGTTTTGATGAGCAGAGTAGTGGACAAACGGTAGGTAATCGCGTACCACTCCACTCCGCTCATCTATAATTTAAATACTTTAACTCATAAACTACTCGTCTGAAATTTGATTTCTGTGTATCGAAATAATCGGAAAATATTCTGCTTTGAAATTTGAAATTAAAACTGTATACGTTGTCGTTCAAAAAGGTAAAAAAATTTAAAAAAATTATAAGAATAAAAAATATGAAAAAAAAATAATTTCTTTAAAAACAATGTTGTTTTGTAACGACTTGAAACCATGTAAAAAAAATATCTTTGAAAAAATTCAATACTTTTCGAAACAATAACTACGTTAAACAAATCACCTTTTATTATAGGCATAGCTACGTGGACCCGACAGCACGTTCAGTTTACCGGGCGTTACCGCGGTCATTGTATTGCTGCACGTGAATATTATACCAGCTACCTCGTTCCAAATGCATTTGAGCACGGCAGTCAATATGGGTTAGGTAAATTTCTCGGCATAATGTTTGCGTGTCAGTTGAACGACAACGACTTTGGT
>JACXSJ010003371.1:0-25101 GCA_014851325.1 Pentalonia nigronervosa
CACTTATATACTCGGTGGCAAGCAAGACAGTGAGTCAACATTACATTTTTTTCACTATGTAATATATTAATATGTTTAATATTGTTTGTTTTCTGTAAGTGCAGTTTAAAATTGTGTTTAATATTAATTTAAATTAATTTTCAAATGTCCTGTAGTTTGTGATACGTATTTTTTTTTTTTTTTTTGGCTTTAAGAGAGATTAAAATGAGTCGGTATAATATAAACGTATGTAATTAAATTGCCTTACAGTCTAAAATTAACTATTACATGTTTATTCATTAACATTTTTTGCAAATAAAAACATTTGAAAAATTTGATATACATGAAAATATTAAACTTTAAACTAATGATTATGATCAAAATAGGCATTCAATTTTCGTAGTAAAGCCTTAAAATACTTAGATAACTGATCTGCTATACATTTAGTATCGAATGTACTTTCGAGTATCACTGAAAAGCCTCTAATAATTATGTTGTCTTTGAATTGTATAATACATTTTTGCATACGAGTAACGAAAATGGTGTTTCACACAATTTATCCAAATATATTAAAATATATGATTATATTGCAAAATTTTTTGTAGTAGATCATTGATATAAATTTCTTGTAGAGAAGTTGATTAATTATTGAAATAATACTAAACACATAGAAACTATACAAACAGTAATACCCTTAACAATTTTAATAATTAAACAAATAAAATAACATTAACACAACTCTCATTTTTATTAAAAGTATTTGCATAAAACCGCTGTTTATTGTTACGTTCTAACGTAACAGTATTTTTTTTAAGATTCCTAAAAAAAGATGTTCTACTTAAAAAATAGTAAAACATTTTGTTAACATTTTAATAAAATAATTAAAATAAATGTTTGCTAACCTTGATAACTAAAAAGAGAACGTCTTCGCTCAACATTTTTTTTAACATCTTATACAATGATTTATCATTGAATTCAAATTTAATTTATCAATAACAATGCTTATTCAATGATGAGGTACACTCGACTTCTCCCATTTTAGAATTATAGTTGAGATGTGATAAGATTAGTTATTTTTTTGTATTAATTTTTTTCCAATTTCATAGGTACTACTTTAATATGATTTAGACACATATAATAAGTTTAAATTATTATGTGTAGTGTACATCATTATTTTTTAAAAAGTATAAATGAAAGTATGAATAAAAATAATACATTTTTTAAGTAAAATATTTAATACAAATTTATTATATTTAAATATTATTATTCATAGGTTCAAACGTAGATGACATAGAAAGTGAGTTTTATCTAAAATATTTATGTAGATATCTTGCAATTATTTATCTAGAGAAGATAAAATATAACTAAATAATTATCTAAATAAGTCTCAAAACTATGTACAACTGTGATTAGAGCTGTTGACCATTTTTTTCCGATTATTTTGAAAAGTGAATATTGTGCATTTTTGACTTTGACTTTCCGAAAATATCAAAAACATTAATTTTGTTGTCAGGAAAATTATTGACTTTAAAAGTTGAATCATTATTTCTAAATGTTTAATTTTTTTTTTGTTTTTATGATTCTGAGTAGAACTTCAGATGTATTGATTTTACAATAATGAGTTTTTTATTGTGTGTAATGTCTACTAACACGTGATTTATATTGAAATAAATGATTTATTTTTCAATTTCAACATTTTTTTGTTAAAAAAGTGAATTATAAACTTGGTTCTTTATGAAGGCCACAGTTAAATAATGCCCCGTACTGTTGTAGATAATCAAGGGAAAAAAATATGGAAAACCTGTAATTTTTTTCACAAAACTATCACATTAGGATTTTATAAATACGGTAAGTCTTAAAATAGTTTGAGGTATCTTTGGATGTATTATAGACTTATAGTTTTTTTTTATAAATTTTGATTAAAATTAAAGGTATCTAAATATACTGAAATTATTTGTATGAAACAATTTTATATTTCAGACAGTTTAGAAATTGATTTAACCGAATGTTCTAATTCAGAAATATTTTATGAAGTGGAAAAAATGTTTAGTATTAAATGTCAAGTAAATAGTTATCCTTGGCCTAATTTTGAATGGTCATTTTAAAAGTGTCCAAAATATCCTGAATGTGAAGAATCATTTACTTTGATATCCGTAAATTTGTTAATTTATACTTTTTTTATAACAAATATATAATAAATAAATAAATAAATAAGAATATTTGAATATTACAGAGTAGCATGCATACACAAAAAATGTTTTGGAAATATTGAGACTAGTAAATGTCTTTCACTTTTAGAAATTACTGCTACTGAAACTGGAATACTTTATTTTAATGCTACAAATGAATTTGGAAATTGTTATCGTGAATTTAAATTTTTTTTGACTGGTAAGATTATAATATTATATTCTGTAAATAACATAAACTTAAAAAAAAATATTATAAAATACATAATCTTAATTTTTATAGATATACAGGATGTAACAAAAATAACTGAGTTCTGGCTAATGATATAAATTTTGTTCTAATCAATATTTTATCATTATAGATTCTGAGCGGAGTGAGGAATGTAGTAATTTTTATTGTGTGTTCCTTATTTTTTTTTTTTTTTGTCATCACGCTTTAGAGCAGTAAAAGTGATCCGATATTCTTTATCAGCATATTTTCTAAAAGGAATTGGATCTAGTTGGTACTTTGACATATTAATAGGCATATTAAATTTTCAGTGTTTTTAATTTTTTTTTTTTTTGTATTTGAAAATAAACATTTTATGTAAACAGTTAAACAATTTGAAAACATTATACAAGTTATATAGATAACTTGTTTTAAGTGAAAATTAAAAAAACATACGAGTGTAAATATTTGAAAGTTTTTTTAAGCGTCTAAAGTTGAAATTTCGACAAAATACATAAAAATCATGAACATTTGTAATTTTTATTTTAATTTAGAAATTCATAAAATTTTTTTGCTTAAGTTTAAGACTTAAAAATTTCACACAAGATTCTCCATTAGTTTCTTATAGTTCACAAAATAAAAGTTAAACGGAAAGTCATACAATTTCTTATGATCATTTAAAATTAGACATTGGATATTCTCCCGTAAACTACTGATTTTGTAAGTTAATTGTAAACTTATGAAATGTTGATTTTTTTTTATTATCATCGATTAAAAAATTTTTTTTTGGGGCAAAATGTTTAAAAATTTAATACAAATAGTTGGTCCCTATATAAGTTTTAATATTAGTTGTTCGAAAATACATAGGCATACTTTTTTTATAAGAATTTAAAGTTCAAATTTTAATCAAATTCATCAAAATATCGAACCTTTGCAAATTGTTTTATAGTAGAAAATTTATAATATAAACAATTATTAAAGCTAAAATTCAAAATTTAAAATAAGATTTTTCGTAAGCAATTAATAGTGTAATCAAAATATCAAAAAAAAAAATTAACATGGTTGTGTTTTATAGACATTTAAAGTTCATATGTGAACATCAAAAATTAAAAATTTGCAAATTAGTTTGTTCTTAAAAATTTATAAAATGTTTAATTCTTTTATCTAAATACTAAAAACGTAAAAAGAGGTTTCTTGTAAAAAGTTAAAATTGTAACCTACAAATCTGAAAAATATATCTACATGACTGATTTTCATAGAGATTTTAAGTTATATATCGAACATTTGCAATTTATTGTAAGGTTAAAAATCTATGAAATGTTCTAATTATATATTTAAGGATTGAAAATTTAAAACAAGGTTTCTCGTATGTTTTTGTAAATACAATTTTAAAAATATTTAAAATACAAAGTCATACTTCTTTTTTACATGCATTAAAAGTTTAAATTTTGCCTAAAATTCGTCAAAATCTTGAATGTTTGTAAATTATTTTGTAGTTAAAAATCTATGAAATAATAAGTTTTTATAGCTAAGCATTGAAAATTTAAAATAAAGTTAAGTAATTGGTGAAACTCAAAAATTAAAATAATATATATTCAAGGTTTACTTTTATAGAGATTTTAAGTTCAAATTTAGACTAAATTAAATATTTAAATTAAAAATAACAATGTTATTTATTTCGTTTCAATTTAAAAATATTTTTCGTGAGTGCTTGATACTTTTAAAATATATTATTATATTTTATATACTCAATTTGTTTAAATTTCTTTGAAACGTAAAGACTTTTTTCAAATCATTATTATTGGGAATTTTCAGACACAAGTAAATCTTTAATTTTTTATTGCCTATGTAAGTTTCATATTTTTTTTATACGTTTAATTTTTATTTTTTCCCTTCAGATTTGTCTGTTACACTCTGTATCTTATATAATCTATTGGATAGTTTTTTTAAAAAAAAAGAAATTACTAAATTAGTAATTACTAATTAGTATTCTCATTTGAATAAAAAAACACTGTTTTTCGTTATATTGATAATAATATGATATTTTTTTTAAGATGTACCAGGTGGTTTGGCTATAAATGGACCACCAATGATTGTAAGTGAAGACGATGTTATAATTGAATGTAGGACTTCTAGTTATACATTTAATCAGGATATAAAATGGTTCTCTCAAAATTCAAAAAAGAGATTGCATCCTACAATTAACGACACACGTAAGCATATTCACCTGAAAACAACTAAAAAAATTGTTTTATTCATATGGTGTTAGGTATATTGATATTATATTAATATGTTCAAAGTATATAAATATTTTATTTTTTTTTTAAATACAAATTAAAGATGACTAATTAAATTTATTTAATTATTTGTTTTGTACTTGTTATATATGTCTTTGGCATATATAACAAAACAGAATTTTCGTATTATTCGTATTTAATGATGAAATATATAACAGACATATTTAATGGAGTTTATATTTGTAAAGCATTCAGATTATACGATGAGAAAACATCAGAAATAGAGTATTCTGTAATTGTCCATGGTAAATATTTTACTTCAATTATTGTAATATTTTAATTTGTATTTTAAAAATATTATTTTAATACACGATCAAATTAATTGGGCTATTTGGGTAATTATTTCATGAAATAATTACAGATTTGCAAATTACAGTTAATGTTAAAGTATTTCATACCAGTAGTTTTAATGAAACAACTAGTAATTTAGTACAATGAGGGTGTTATATAAAAAGATGCATGCTGCTGCCACCTACTACTACAAGGATTAATACGAGTTATATTGTTTATCAACAAAAAAATTCTTTTGTAGGTAATACTTTTATTTTAATTTACAGAATTTATTAAGATTAAGTGATAAAAGCAGTAGAGTTTTACTATGGGATAAAAATCAAACACTCGTAGTAACGTTTATTGCATTGGAAGATAAAGGCTATTATGTTTGCAATGCTTCGAATAAAGTTGGAAGTAATAATTCGACCAAGACATTTGATCTTATTGGTATGATTAAAAAATTAAATAAAATATTTAGTACTATTTATAAAAAGTTAGTAAAACGTATAAAATTAAATAAGTAATTAATGGTCTGGTTTTGTCAGACCACATCATCCGCCGATTAAATTAGATTTTATCAACTTTAATTTCCAATGATCACTTTACATTTATATATGAAATTTACAGAAAAGCATAATATAAAAAAATTTGTGATGACATATTTTCTATATCATTATTCATGATATATATTCATGACATATATTTTTATATTTTCACTCCAAGCAGAGGCATGTCACGATACCTTGTCGCCCAACATCACAAGATGTACATGTAACATTAATAAAGAACGGAAATGAGGTAAATATATTTGATAAATATTAAGTTCAAATTCTCATAAACATGTTAAATTTGTTTTAATATTACGTATAGTTTACTCTGTATAATATAAACTCATCGTTAATAAGATAATGCAATTAAGAACATTTTCAACCACATTACTGACAATCTTGTTAACTGAAAAAAACCCTAAATATGAATAAATAATTTGGTGCTTTATTATTTTAGCCTTTCCTTAATACATTCATATTTGGATATACCATAAACAATAAAGTTTTTAATTAAATAATATAACGTTAGATATTTTGAAGAGATAAATAATGAGTTTTATTTGTTAATCATTTTAAATTTAAAATATTTTGGATCTTCATTAAACAGTTAAAAATAAATGTACTTATAACACACTATTTATAATGGATTTCAGTTTATTATTCATTCTATACTTGTAACGTCGCAAAATTTGTAATGGCATATACTTGTTGGCCGTTCGGTGTCGTTTCCCCGGTTCATTCAAATAAGCTTATCGCGCACTATGTCCTACCACAATTGTTGTGAATATCCCGCACTTGTTGGTTAGTGTGTGTTGTTCGTTTTTCCCACTGTTGCTGTTTTTATTTTTCTGAGTGTGACCGTCGAACGGGCAAGTCGTTTTAAAGACACACAACGGTCATCGACGACAACTCCAGCGTCGAATTTTAAAAAATACATACATCATCGACGACAACTACAGCACCAAATATTGCAGCTCTGGCGTCGGATCACGAGCAAGACCACAGCCACAACCACCATCGTCCCATATTTTATTTTAAGGAAATATTACAATCAAAAACCTAATTGTTCAGCCCACAAGTATGTTTTGTGCGTGACCCGGTTCTTAGGTCACTGTTGAATATCCCCTTTGACAGTGGGTAGTTAGTAACCCTACTACATGGAGGCCGAAAGCTTACATACTAAATATGGAGCATCACATATGTTAAAATATTCAATAAAATAAAGACCAATCATATATTATTTTTTTTTTTTGATTATGTTTACATGTTGATCTTATTTTTTATGTGCTTTGTATGTGAATACTTAACATTTCTTTTCAATTTATAGTTGACGTCTGGTTACGCGCATACTGAATTTGACCAGGTAATATATGACCCAATGCTTGGACTCATACTGGATGTAATGTTAAATTTTGAAATATATTCTTGTAATGGTGAATAAAATCAAAACAAATTTCAAATTAATGTAAACTTAAATGAAGCTAAAGGTAAAATTAACTTATATTGTTAGTTTTAAATTTTTTTTTTACATTTTATTTATACTCCATTTTTAAAAAGGTCCATCTATCGAAGTATCCAAAAGTTCTAAATCGCCGATATATTGTAATGTGGGAAAAGTATGTTGTATTAAATGCCATAAGTGGTAATCCTATTCCTGATGTTGAGTGGGCTATAAAAATGTGTCTAAATTATCTTCAATGTGATGAATCATATACTCAGATACATATAATGTTAATTAATTCCTGTTTTCATTATGAATTAATACGTAAATGTTTCTACTAAAACAAATTTGTCTGAAAAATGTGACGACAGTAGTATACAAATTGGTTCTGATGATATTTCACCAGAGTGGCGTAGCAACTATCGTGGAGATTATAAGCATTTAATTGTTAAACCATTATGCACCCATGACTTATTATGTTGGTCCTTCCAAGTATCATGAGAGATGGAATATCTAGCTAGTAGAAAAGTATATTTCTGAAATAAGAAACGAATGAGTAGGTAATGTTTGAATTTCTTTTCTAGATTCTTTACGATAATTTAGCAACCAGAAATATTCAATTGGCCGAAAAAAATATAAAAAAAATATGTGATTTTGAATTTGTAGAAGCTATATACAATAGTGAAAACTACAAAAAAATGTCAGATAAGGTGGGTTGATTCATAAAATGTTTTTTAATTATGTTTTTGACGTTTTTGTAATACCTTTTCATTTTGAATTTTAGGATCTTTTACCTATGAAATGGTAACAAAAAGGATAACTAACCTAACCTAACCGATAGAAAAGTGAATTTAGTTGGTACTTAAGAGGAGGAGGAGTCAAAAGCAAAAAATCCCCTATAGTTTTCAAACGCGTTTGAAAAAACAACAAAAAATTAAGGGAAAACGGGAATTTTTATGCGAAGCCAATTTTTTGACAAAATGGATTTTGTTTTTTTGTGTAACAACAAAAGTAATCCTAATCTAATAATGTGTCAAATTTTTTTAAAGTTTAATACAAGAATCTTCATAAGTTATTTAAATAACATATCAAAAATAATAAAAATACATAGGCACAAGTTTTTTTGATAAGCATTTAAACTTCAAATTTTGATCGAAATTCATCATTGAACATTTGCAAATTGTTTTGTAGTTAAAAATGTATAAAATATTCAGTTTTTATAAATAAGGATTGAAAATTTAAAAATGGTTTTTCGTATGTTGTTTTAAATGTGATTTTAAAAATATTTAAGACGCAAACGTACACTTTTTTATAAGCGTTTAAAGTTAAATTAAAAAAAAAAAAAATGACTAATAACCTTAGTTGTTTCCTACTCAATGTTAAAACTGCCAAGCATCTTTCTACACGAAAAATTACTGTCGACGCAACCCACGCTGTGTCAAATACGGTGAAAGTCATAATTCCGAAGAATGAGAGAAATCACCGTCAAAACCCGTCAAGTGCGCTCTCTGCTCAGGTCCACATACATCGTCGTATAAGAGATGGCCGTCTTAAAAAAAAATTATGTCAAAACATGAGAAACATAAAGTCGGAAAAAATAACAACCATCTTACCCAACCACCTGTCGTTCCGTCGGCGATGTAAATGAATGTCAACCTAAACTCTAACTAAAATCGAAACGAAAACTTATATACACCAACGTTCCAATACCAATTATTCCAATAAATGATCCTCCACCCGATCAATCAACACAATTTATCTCAAAATTTTTCGAAGAACTTAAGTCCATTTTGCACCCATTATTAATCGCGTTAATAACAATTATAAATAAATTCCCCTCTCGTCATGACCACTTCATAATATAACTTCTTTATATTCTTATCTATTCTAATCTCCTCATTAATGTTTCGGCATACCAATATTGTTTTTGTTTTGTTCCGTATAAGTCTTAATAATAACTATTATAATATTTTAGTTGTACGATAGTTATATAAACCATATGTTACATAACTATAATTGTAGAAATATCATACTTATCATCCTAGAAGCTATAATCATAAAAAAAAAAACTCTTAGCAGTTGAAGCCGGTAAACATTTAGATAAAATAAAATACACATACATTATACATACCATTGTGGCACCTTATATTTTATATATTACGGGTGATGTTAACATTTGGTTAATGTTGAAATTAGCTGGATAATGTGTCATTAGCCAAGGACTTTTGGCTAATGTCTTAACGACTAAAATAATGTTTTAATCACGAGAAGAAATAATTTTAATTTACTAACAATATTAAAATATATTTCAAAAGTTATATTATTAAATAATAAAATCTAATATAAAATACTTATATTAAATTTTTAATGACGAGTTGCTAATTATATAACATTAAATTAAATATTTTATTTTATAAATAATTTTTTGAAATATAGAATTAAAATATTATTATTTATTACTACATAACATAATCTGACATTACATATTGCACAAAATACTAGAAGACTTACATTTGCATCTATTGGTATCACATTTTTCCTTGTATGAACGTCTTTTGTATAATTGAACACCGCCATTAAAACTTTTAACATGATCCACTATTGATTGGCTAACGTTAACATTATCCGAATAGTGTTGATATTTCATGTTTAAACCGAATGATTACACATTAGCCAAAATGCATGGCTAATGTTGAGATTATCCGTAACATATACATAATTCACTGGTTTTTGCATAGGTGACCACTTCTACCATCCAGTAGGACTATTTACAAATACAATTACGGAGAGTCTGATAGATAAAATCCTATATATGCTTGGTTCGGTTAAATACCATATGCGGAGCTAGGGTGGTCTTGGGGAAGAGCTAAGCCCTTCCAAGTTTTCAATTAGCCTCCTCCCTCCTTAATATATATCGTAGTTATATACTTAGATTTTTGTATCATTATTCACAAATATACTGTTTGAAAGACATAGTTTAAGAAAACATTTAAAGTAAAATTGTTATTTTTACTAGTGTTCATACTCTACAAACACTTTAAATACCATTTAAAACGCCTTTCAATTTATATTATTATTTTTAATAAAATAGTTTAAGTTATTTCTTCTACATCAGTTTTTTTCTTTTACTGTTTATTTTTGTATTTGTAGTAATATTGTAATAGAATGCAATACATTCATAATATTTGTATTGAAATATTATTAGCTACACACGCTGGACGCTGGCTGATTTTTATTTTTATTAATGTTTAATATTTATTTAAATTTGTTAAATATTCCAACCAAAGCAAAAACAAGATTATTTCAAACTACGTGGAAAGTTATTAATAATTATATTCATAAATAAATCCGGGGCTTGAGCCCCCTCCCCTCCCCACGACTGAATTTATCAAGCTTCGCCAATGGTAAATATTGTATTTAATGTTCCGTTCTCCCAACACGATATTATATATATTTATATTTATTTGCACGAGAATTCATGTTGTTTTGTCATATTTATAACTATTATAAATTAAAAATTAAAATAATTAAACATTTGGAAGAAATTAAACAAAACAATTCTTATACATAATATTCATTATTATTTCAATTGAAAAATCGTCATAATTTATTCTTGTGTAAAATATATGTATAATATTTATCTATAATATGTATTAGACAAATTTCTCAATAGGAATTTATCTGCACACAACTTGTGTAAACTTATAAAAACACAGTTTTTATTAATTAAAATCGAGAAAAATCGTCAGGACACAACTCGTTAACTGCGCTAAAATTATTATCCACAGAGGTCTATCAATACTTTTCTGATATCAATATATAATATTCGATAAGCAACAGGTATGAGTAAAAATAGTATATTTCCGATAAATTGTGAATAAACGTGGGGGGGGGATATTGCGTGTAAACATCAAATACAAATAAATATTTAAACATTAAAGATATATTTTATTGGCATTAATAACTGTGACGGTTAACTAAAGTATTCATAAAATAAATAACCTACGATGAGTAAACAATAAAAATAATATAAATTATAGTTGCATTAATAATAATAATAATAATAATAGTTATAAATTATGGTAATATTTATGTAAAAAACAATATTATAAGTATAATAATAAATAATAACATCCAAGTGCCTCAACGAAGAGCAGTCGTGTAGTTCGAGTTAAGCATATTATTATTATAATAATATAATATGATGTATACGCGAAGCGTCATAAATTATATTAATTCTGGAAACGAAAAAAATACATTGGGTATTAAATATATTTAGGGAAATAAATAATAAATATTCGACGGACATGAATTAAATCGATCGGAAGACTACGTATCCCTGTACATGATGTGCTCTCGACCGAGACACCCGACGTCCACCTTAACAAAACTAAATATTATCAAGTAATACGAAAAATAATTTGATTTAAAATAAATTTTGAAATTTTGAAATAAATTGATTGTGAAAATTATCAAATATGTAAATAATAAAAAATAATTATCGTCGAACCGTCATCGTTTAATCCGATAAAAAGTGTCTACATAATATAATATTATAATAGTAGTGATTATATTCAACGCGTGCCACTAAAATCTGGTTTTATATTGTATAATATTCTGCAATTATTACGATGAATGCTACGATTCCGATAGTAGAGACGACAAAACGTGATACGCGCTAGTTAAATTTTCAAACTGTGTACTTATGTTATGTATATGGTATATTATAATCAATATTATATTATCTAACCTATTACCGAGGAGAATAAAAAAAATCTAAATCTAAAAACGAAAATTGCGCGAGTAAACTTATACCGATCGTGGGCGTGCGTGTAGTTTTAAGTATGTTTTAATTCTAATAGAGATAATATTTATATAATACCGAAAGTTAAAAACACACACAAAAAAAAATTACATTCGATTAGGTACAATTATTAGATAGGCGAGGAAGAACGATTATACGACGTATTATGATCATATTATTATTATTATTATTATGATCATATATTTGGTACCATATTATGCGTGTTTAACACTGTTGTGGCGAGTTCGGCGAAACCC
Organism: Pentalonia nigronervosa; assembly: GCA_014851325.1. NCBI lineage: Eukaryota > Metazoa > Arthropoda > Insecta > Hemiptera > Aphididae > Pentalonia > Pentalonia nigronervosa. The sequence goes on from JACXSJ010003371.1 coordinate 11,994, forward strand.
GAATATTTAGGAGGTATATAATAATGTAACTTCGTCACGTTTACCGATAACATTTGTGCCGTGGACGATTTGATATTTTGGACGCATTGAATATAAAAAATAATACATAATGATATGATATAATTACAATAATAATAATAATAATATCATAATATTATGATATTCTGTAGAGGCGTAAATCTATATATCGTTATAAATCGTACGGAATCGGCGGCATCAGTGACAGAAGGCTTCATTTTTGAACACGTTTTGCCCGGCCGACGAGTACGCGATGCTGCGCAGGCTCCGGGATCGTTCAAATAGCGACGGGTCCGTGTAAATCGGTTCGCTCGGGTCTTCGAATCCTTTGCCGCCACCACCTCCACCTCCGCCTCCTCCTACGACGCCCACCACCATTGCTGTCGGATTGGCCGATCCCGTTTCCATCGATTCCACAGGAGCTCTACAGGGGCGAGAAAATTTGTAAAAAAAAAAAAAACTATAAAAACAACTCCATCGAAACGACTTGGTAGGAGCTACGGCTGTAGATAGTATGGTCGCGCATAATTGCCCTATTCTGAATCGCTCAAGACACGGACACGAAGGTTCTTTTCAAAATATTTACAAAAGTCTAAAGCACTATATTAGTGTCGTCTAGCTATAAGTTGTAGAAATTGCTAAACAGCTAACATGTATATAATATATAATGTTATTTTGTAATTTATTAGTTATTACGTCTTATTACCGATTACCCATATATCAAGTACAAAACTAAACATACAGTCATGTATACAGTGTTGTGTACAGATAACTTAAAAATTATCTAAATAAGACAAAAGATAAAATATAAAATAAACTATATACAACAAAGTTAGCATAATGTAGTTTTTATCTAAATAAAAATAAACAGACAATTATATACTAAGTTTTTAGGTGTTTAAAAAATGTATAAATTAATACATACTTATAAACGTATATTTTAAATTATTTATTGTATTATATAAAAATACAATATAGATTAAATTAATAAATTTAAATAAGAAAAAAGAAAGTTAAATACATATTCATATAATGAACATTTTAAATTATCTGAACACTTCATTTTATTGTTTAATTAATTAAGAAGCAATTCGTTGTAATAAAATCATATTAATCAAAATCAAGTGAAATAATTAGCTAAACGTTGTATTTATCTAAATAATGCACAACACTACATGTATACGGCACTTAAAAAGCATTTTGTACTTTGTTAAAAAAAAATGTACCAAATTAATTAAAAATTTTAATTATTGTCGTAGACAAGAATATATTAGTAGAAGTCATGACACTATAATATATAAAATCTTTGTTATCATGGTACCTTCAACCACAAAATAAATGAAAATATTGAATACATAGATTTAATATAATATTAGAATATTAGAAAACCATGCTTCAAGAATAGGTATTTTTAAATCATAGTTTCACATATTAACACCAGGAGCGTTAGTATATATTAGGTTTATAAATAATTTTAAAAAGTACATCTGCTGGACACATAATTATACAATAATGTATAAACTTACTATCTAGAGCCGTATAAGGGGCACATACAATGGAAAATTCTTGAAAATAAAAATTGGTATATGGTATACACATTGACCTTTTCACGTTTTTACAGACTCGAGACTCTGTTTTGATAAAAAATAATAATAATAATAATAACAAGCTATAGGCACGTAAAAATGATTATGATGGATATGAACTGCGTGGTTTGTACAACTGCAGTCAAAAACATGCTTGGCCGAACAATTCAGTGTCGATGTCGAACTCAAGCTGAACATTTCATTCAACATCGAACCAAACCCGTATCAAACATTTCATTTTATACCAAACTTTTGAATTAGGCCAAAATCAATCCATAAAGTATAAATAATTTAATAACACAGGAAATAATCGCTATTCGAACAATAATATAATTTTATTTTTCTAGTATTAAAATTAAAAATAACAATAATGCAACTAGAATGAACATTCAACTCAGCACTTTAAAAATAATAAACAAGCATAAATATACCGGTGTATTTTTCGTCAATAAAATAGACAAAATAAAAATGTAAAAATAAATAGCGAAAATATTTTTTGTTCGCAACCTTTGAAGTGTCGAATTATTTTTGGAATTTGGATTAATTATAGAATTTTTAACTTTTTGTTCGAGTTTGGTTTCGTTCAATTTTTTTAAGATTAGGTTCGACTTTCAAACTTGAATCGAACATCTAAAGTTCGGTTCGATGTTTCAAACTTTGAACAGTTACACCCACCGGTACAAAACACAAGTCGATAATATTACGTTAAATCTTTTAAACCTTTTAAGATAATATAATACTACGCTGCCGTCGTTTCAAGAATAAATAAACTTTTTGCATTTCAATAACAAAGTTAGTTATCGATTAGTAAGTATGTAGATGTATATAATATATACCGGCTACCAGTTTTGTACATTATCTAGATAAGTTATGTTTATCTTTTTATCTTATTTATGTAAATAAAACTTATAAATAAAAAAAAAATTAAAATTAAAAAAAATATTTAAATATTTATAAATTTAATCTATATTGCATTTGTATATATTATACCTAATAAATAATCTAAAATATAAGTTTATAAATATGTGAAAATATTATAATTTATTTTCTAAAGTTTTTAAAAACCTATAAATTAGGTATATAACTATCTGTTTTTTTTATCTAGATAAAAACGAGATTATTTTAACTTTTATCTAGATAATTTATTTTTCATTTTATATGTTAATCTAGATAATTTTTAAGTTATCTATGCACAATACGGCCAACTACTATGACATGACAAACAAATTGCATCCAAAATTGAACACCGTGACCCGCAGAGACACAAACAAATTATATTTCTACATAACTATATAATAATATATACCGACCTTATGTTTAGGAACGGTTTGCGTTTTCCAAACGACATATTCGAGAAGAAGCTACGACCCGAAAATGACATCCTCCCTGTTGATCCGCTACTACAGTTGTTGGCCGTACTGGCAAGACAACTGTTATTCGCCAGTTCATTTTTAGTCGCCAACAGCCAATAACGCCTGCAAACCATCACACATGTTACGCAAGGTTACAATAATTTTACATTTGATAATTTTGATAATTGTATACACATATTATTATATTATTATTGTCGTCTTGACTTTGATTTTGTTCCTGTGATCCATTAAATATGATAAGCCTATAAACATCAATCAGAGTTTTGATGTTTTTTTTTATAATATTTGGTACCACCATTATAATACTGTCTGTTATTACATATCTAATGCTGTTTTATTTTTCATATATTTGGTTGACACAAAGTACCAGTCAAAAAGTTCAATTTTACCAAGAATTTGAATTAAATAAATATAGGATCCTTTATATAGGAAATTCTAGGAACCGGAGAAAAAGTTCGAGAGATGGACGATTTCGAGTTAAAATCATAGTTCAACTGTATTATTCATATAATTTCTCTTTTATATCCATTTCGTTTTGTTTACTAACCCATTAGATTTATTAAATATATTATCTGTTATCACAAATTGGGCTTCTGCCAATTTTATTCAAACGAATAAATTATTATTCCTATATAGCTTAAGTCGGTTATTATTTGTTATCCGAGATTTATCCATTTTATTTATGTATTTTTGCGTTAGGAGTTTTACACTTCTTCAACTACAAGAAAGACCATCAATCAAATACAGTGATTGATTTGGGGGAGGGAGCAGAAGGAAATTATTTTAATTTTTAATAAAAACTGTTTACTACATGTTTATAAATTTAATTGTTGATATTTGATACAATGATACATTATAATTATGTAATAATTCAGTCTGTAGATTGTGGGTATGAGATGGTTAAGTAATTACGGTTGTAGATCCATCTATAATCTCGAAACAATGAACGATAAAAGAAAAAAAATAAGAATATTTGTCCAAGTTTTATGAATAAATAATATTCTCATTTATTGAGTTAATTAAATTAAAATTAATTAATAAAGAATGTTTGTTTACAATATTAAATATACTTTTTTCATTTCGTCAATAGTTAAGCATCTCCTGCGACGACAACATAGTTTTTACACGTTTTTATATAATTAAAATGTAGTACTAGTTTTAAAGATTTTAGACAAAAAATATACATAAAAAATATATTACAAATAACTAATTTAATTAAAATATTTAAAACTATACTTTATTATTGATCTATTTGAAAAAAAATATCAGTATCTATTCCATCAATAAATTATCTACAAAAGTCTACGCGCAAACTTTTTACGTAGATACCTAAATATAATCAGTTAGGAAATTTTCGTTCGTTTGTGGTAATATGTATTAAGGTGTAATAAATCGGGTGTATGAATCGAAGCCAAGCAATCTTATTAGATATATTATTAAACTAGAGGCGCATATCATGTTTGCATTGATCAAATGATAATACAATAATCATCGCAACCAACTTAATAACTAAAACTAAGACTTACTTGTAGTATATTCCGGCTGACATGGATACGGTGATCAAGAGTACCAAAAACATGAATAGCGAAAATACCATACTGTAATATTCTCTGCTCGTCAAACAGACGCTCTGAGGTGCCGGTTCCGAAGTCAGAAGTTGTTCCAAAGGCATGTCGTATCGACTTTCGTATACCTGGAAAATGAAACCACCGAGTAAAAAGTGTGGGCCTATTGTGACTAACGATTTTAACGGTTTCTTTAACATACCTCGATAACTTGCCGCACTTTCTCTTCTTCACCAGGTGCTGTTTCTGCTTGTTCTTTTGGTTTTTCCACTGCCGTTTCGTTTTTACCACCCACGTCTCTACGACGTCTGCCCAACGACGGTTCCGTTCTCCCAGCATGCAATGTACAATACGCCTATAGAGTTTACAATAACATGTCAGTATGATCATAACATCGAAGACAATATAACTTAAATATTATTACCGGTTGACACCCGTCTCGGCATGTCCTGACGGTCGCTTCGAATACCAAGAAATTCGATTCTGGGATTTTGAAAGCGTTAAATCTCGCTTCTAGGCCATCACCCTCCCGAGCCTTATCCAGTCCGGGGAAAACAAAGTTATCCACGGGACATCTGAGAATAAAAATCGGAAACAATTATTTAGTGTTTATTGAACTACTTTCGCAAACAACAAAATTATCGTCAAAAGGATAATTTTCTGATCGGAAAAGTTTACAAAACTTACCCGTAACGATCTATCAACTGCACACTTCTACCACTGTACGGATCCCTAGCAATAACATTGGTAGCGAAAATGTCACTGGCGTAGTTGTATCCGTCTTGAGCCTCTAACCGGAATGTTAACGGGTCTCCCACGGCTATGGTTTGCGTAGGTCGGCCTTGGAACAATATCATCAGCCGCACACGTGAACTAAGTGAATTCTCCGCAGGTAAGTATTCGATAGGAATCGGACTTCCAGAACTGTAAGCGAAAATCAAGTATTAAGCACGCAACGTACAAATCCAATAAAAATGCTTTCACCATATGCAGTTATGCCACTCACTTGGCAGTCATGTAGCTCGAAGTGACGACAGCTTCCCCTGGGCCTCGAAATAAACATGTCAGGTTGTATCGCTTATCTCGGCTGGTTTGAACGTAATCACTGAACTGTACCACAACTATATTGGTCATTGTGTCTCCATACTAACGTTAAAAATAAAAAACAACACGTGAGTGTTTTGTTGAAAATATTATTTTTTAAAAAAACGAAGTGAATATAGAAAAATTACTTAACAAAACATAGGTATTGCATTACTAATTTTACAACAGTTTAAATCACGTCTTTACCTCCTTCAATCAAAATGCACCAAAACTATATTTTAGATGAAATAAATTAGGTTTACAATTATATAAAAAAACATCGTATGACTGCTCATGTTCCTACTCGTTACTTGTACACCCCTTTTATCTTCATCTGTACCGTGCGCAATTTATTTATAATTAAGCGTAATTGAATTGGTCACGATAATGTTACCCGTTGCGTCCCACAATCTGGATATCCTTGAGCTCCACTAATCCGTAAAACGTTTGCGGTTCCGCCATTTCCCCTGTAGAAACATCTGTCGTAAAATCCGTGCGTATATATTCGCCCTAAGAATCCTTCCGGTGTACGCAACGTAAATTCCATTCCGTCTTCACTGCATACTTGGGTCACTAGAAACCGTATAAGAAAACGAATGAATATCGCGAACAATGAGAATTAACTCGACAAAAATATTCGTTATTTTCATCAGACGTGAATAAAATACGTACCGTCCAAACACTCTTGACTGCTTCTACTACCCATTGCGGACTTTTCGTAAAAATCGTATTCCGGTGCGTTCTCAAAGAATGCCGGATTGCCCATGTCGACAAATCGTGTTTCCTGATCGCTCAACTCGCAATTTTCTCTCTGTGTCCCGTATGGTGCGGTTCTATGTATGATAATAGAAAATTAGTAACTTATTCACAGAATTCAATACAAAACTCTTTACTAATATCAAACATTCCGGTCCAACGGTTCAATTGGATAATTTAACTAGATAGTCCGTTTTTCAATTTTATTTTGATTCACTATTATTTTTTTTTTTTTTTTTTTTTTTTTTTTGAAATCATTTAACAAGTATAATCGGATCAATAGGAATCATTGATTTCAATATAAAACACGTTGTTCACCTGTAATTAAATGATCGACAGTTGAAGTCTCTGACCATCGAGCATTCACGTTCACAATGTGATAATGTAGGTGCAGTAATGAAACGCTTAATCAGTCCTCTTGCCATTCGCATTCTCACACCCATCTATTATGTATCGAAAAATATATTAATACACGTCTAAATTAAATATACATTTTATATATTTTGGAATGTAACCTGTTTAAATCCATCAGTTTCGTCACATCGTATATTGAACGGTCTGTTAGCATCGATTCCATTCCCACCAATGCCACCAACACCTCCACCATAATAACCCGGCACAGAAGGTATGCCTAAAGGTGGTCCAAGGGGTGGTCCCCCAATCGGTGGTAATCCCCCCGGTATAGCCGAAGGTGTGTAGGGCGGTATTGATGATCCAATAACAGATGGTGTTGATCCAAATCCATAATTAGTGATACCTATTCCTCCAGCTCCTTGTCCCAGAAAAGGAGGTATGTCCGCTCCATGGCCTCCAACATGGCCCCAATATCCTCCAGGTGCTTCACTGGGATAGGGTCCAATACTTGAACTTAAAACTCCTCCTCCACCCCCTACTCCACCTATTCCACTTCCAGCAGTACTGGAATAACCAGGATACGATCCTCCTCCATAAACGCCACCAAAACCGCCTCCTGTTTTTATAGTCATTATTATTCATGTGTTTTTATTGTTTTAAACTGTAATTATTATAAAACTCACCTATTGGTTTCCCAGGTGTTGGATAAGGTGGTTTACCACTACCTAAAAAATTCGATCCTTGTCCCAAAGGATCAGGTCTTGTGAATGGTGGTGAAGTAGCACCACCATCTAGAAATACATTTTAGTATAAATTTGTTTGTATAAAAAATATATGTATACACACTAAGATAATAATAATAATAATAATAATAATTTATTGTAAAAAGGAAAATTTACAATAAATTATAACGCTCTCTAGGGCAAAGAGTACAGATATATAAAGTAAATACAGATAGCATAAAGTAATAATTGTAGATAATAATCTTGATTAAGTACATATTAAATTGAAAAATATTAGAACATAAGTTTTAAACATATAATTACAATAAGTAAAATATTATAAGTAATTACTTAGAACATTTTTTAATTTGCTGAGTGGATCAAAAAAAAGTTAAAACTTTTAATGGAATTATTATTTAATAAAATTCTATTCATGGGAGCATAATGACTATAGTTATATTTTTTTGGTTAGTATAAAAGGTGCTAGATTAAGTTCTTTAGCTAATGCAATTGATGGGGTATTAGTTTTTTCAAGTTTGTAGCGCATCTATGGAGAAAGTGTTTTTGTATCATTTCAATTTTAGTAACAAAACCAGTTTGGTAAGGACTTCATATAACTGAACTATATTCAACTAATGAACGAATTAATGAACAATATAATATTTTCAAACGAGGATCTTTAAAGATAGTAAGGTTATTATTAATTTATTTTAAAATTCAATGATATTCAATATTCAACAAGTTAGTTGTTGAATACTTAATACTTTACTTTGTTAGTTATTGCTGAATAAATTGTACAAGAAATATACATATACAAATAAAGTGATATCTTAACAAATTTTTGAGTTTATAAATTTGTTGCACTTACTCATTAAGTTTTCGTAGTAATCATAATCTGCGTCGTATATCACACGATGCCCGTCCCTCTGATTAAAACGGCTGAGCCTACAAATTCTGAAACGTTCGCTGTAGACGGCCGACCGGCATTGGAAGCTCACTTGTCTCAGACATTCGTCTAGACATTCACTCAACGACCGTCCAGTGATTTCCGAATGAAATTCGCCACCGAGTCTGCTGTTTCTGTACCGTTGAAATGCCGTGTCTGGTCTTCGTCCATCGGCAAAAAGGTGTGACGTCAACGTGTTGTCCGAGAACTCGTTGCCCTTGGCTGTAAGCAAATCACCACCTGATATTCCGTTAGAGATTTGCGCACACACATTGGGTAGGTGATAGATTATATGAAAGGGGGGATGTCTTAAACAAATCATAAGGACTTACGGTTGTCTAAACAGACTAGGTCGTATAAGTCGTGTGTCGGACTACTGCTCACTCGAAGGTCATCTTTCTGAGACATCGAATCCTCTTCAAATATAATGCACCGACGAATTTGCTCGTCGTACTCGACAGATCGACAAAAATATCTAAAGGAACAATAAAATAAGCAATTGTATTTAATTTTGATTTTAATAGATTATTGAATATTTAAATTTTTTTTCACTTTTCAGCTCTTAAACATTGCGCTTGACATTCGATCAACGATAAATTGGCAAATATATCCACTTCAAAAGGTCCACCCAACCGCTTATTTTCTTCTTTTACAAATATAACTGGTCCATCACAACGTCTTTCAACTGTAAATATACAAATAATAGTTTGATAAATAATAATAAAGCAAATATTACAGTTATTGTCATATTTATTCGAACATTTAACTTATTACCATTAAGACACGTGTTTTCTAAATAATCTGAGCTAGGATCTTCTTCAAGTAATTCCGGATGTGATCTTCTAGTAAACCGGCTTAGCCAACAAGTTTTGGAAGCCGAGTCGTAAGTAGCCGATCGGCAAACAAATGTAAATTCATTTAAACACTTATCTTCGCAATCTGTCCGATTGGCTGCTATAATTTCTTTGTATTCACTAGATGGTAACTTAAGTTTCTTCCTGGTGTGTCTTTCAAAAACATAATGTCTGTTCGGACATTCTCTTTCGATTCTACTAGCTATAAAAAAACGCATAACATTAAATTTATTAGACTTTGTTGGTCCATTCAAGGACTAAAAATGTGTGCAGGAGAGCATAATTTGTGCTGTACGAAATGTTGAGTGTATAGTAGCAGTAGTAGTAATAATCGAATTTCAAATTATGAAATTTAAATTGTATTACTAATATAATTATTTATAATTTATGACGTAACGTTATAATTAATATGGTAGATAGAAGGTATCTAATTAATTATTAATGTTTCGATTTTGTTTTAAATTGGATGCACTGTACGTTCAACAATAGATTTAATGTTTATTTATCTTGATGTCTGAAGCCAATTTACGTGAAATAAACAATTGATTACCTAATACTATGATAGCCATTGGTGATAAATTCAATGGTAATTAATAAAGCAAGTATAAATATGTATGCACCTATTTTATTAATTTATGTATATTGATGTACCTATCTATAATATATCTAAATTTGATTTATTAATACTTAGTTACATTTATAATATATTGAATTACATTATGTAGAGTACAATAACTTATAACGAATAAATATTTGATAAAAAAAAGTAAATCTCAGTGAACTAAGTGCTGATACAATTCTGCACAATTATTTAATTTATTTTAACTATGGTTTCGAGGAGTCTTTCCAAAAGCGACTGTGAAAACCAATGTTGAAATCTTCGAACCTATTGAAACAAAAATAAACGTAAACCTAATAGGTTTTTAAATTCATTGTTTTTCTAAATTGTTATTTCCTAATACTTATTCGGTAAATAATGTAACCAAAACTAAGTATAAGAGTTCAAGACTGATAAAAATGTGTACGTTTCTCTGTATATAAATTTAAGCAATTAAGTTATCTATTAGGATTGTTTTATAGAAGTTAAACTTTTACAAAAAATTATAAGTTTAATGTTATAACCGATGTCTAAGTACCTATAATATTGACATTAGTTTATAAAAGCAATTACAAAAAAAAAAATATTGATTTTAGGTTTGCTTATTTTCAGCACTAACTTGGGGAAGGTTAAAGCCAAAAACAAATCCCAATCAAAAGATAATAGAAGCTAATTAATTCAGACCCCAATCTCTTAGACTATGAATGCGAATGTTGTACGAATACCTTACACTCGAACCACAATAATATTATTGTTGGTTTATCATCATATATGTATATAATATATATACAACTTTTTATTTGTTATGTAAACATTTCAAAAATGTTATTTCAACTAAGCAATATTAGTTGCCTATTATATTTTTATAAAAATGCCCTTAGGTGTATAAATGGAAAATTAATTTGAAATTTGAAAACACTCTTAAATTTTATTCAAAACATCATAATCAATAATATTTTTTTATTTTATTTTTAAACAAAAGGCACCCATTATACTAAACAGTACAATATTCGATAAAGGTAATATACAATGAATGTTTTTACGAAGAAAAATATTAAACACAATTAATAAGATTACAGTATGTAATGCTGTAATTTAATGTCATGGCATTTTGTTTTTATTCTAATATGTCCCAACTCCATCATGTAACGTAGAAAGAAGCTTCGGCCGATATAAATCAATACTACGACCCATTAGATGATAATTTATTTTCAAAAATTTAACATCGTCACACGTAACACATGTATTTCCATTTTCGAGTGTGAAATATAAATTTCATAACAAATATGAATGAAAATAAATGAACAATTTTAAACTTTAAATATAAATTATAATATTATATTATTATGACAATCAGACAATCACTGATTTATATCAATTAAAAAATAACTTTTTTTGTACTTATATTTTTGTATATAATATCTTTAAAATTTTAAACACATTTTCTTGATTATTTATATATTATTAATATTATAAAGGAAAAAACGCATGTTTAACTTTAATATTAGCTGTCAATATACGCTGATTAAATATTTCATGTGGATAATTTGATGATGTGGATAGTTAAAATAATAAAGCAAAATATGATAAAAAAAAAAGTAATGGGTATTTAATGACTAAGAGCAATTTTAATATTTTAAATTATCTTAAACTAAATAATTTGTGTTGTACTATTTTGTGTTTTAATGTTACAACTAATTTATTTGTAAAAAAATATTCTGTAGAATGTAGATTACACAAATGACTATTTTTAAGCCTTAATTTTTTTTCAACGTGATTATAATATTTCTTTTTTAATTTAAATGAAACTTGTAATAAATGACAATTATAATATAATTTTGCGGTATTATACAATGGTTTGATGAACATATTAAAAATTATTAATTTAATATAAGTTCAAATTAATTGAATGAGTTATTTTAGAACTTTAGACAAAATTAAAATGCCCGGACTTGTAATATTTGTTCGTTTAATATTTAGTTCATGATAAAATATTTATTGTAAGTCCTATTAATGTTATGTTTAATGACTTGTAATAATTGTGTACTGAAAATACCTATCCTGCACTAAAAACACAAAAATTAAAGCATAAAAAATACGTTTCAGTTATAATATTGACTTAAATGTTTTACCAAATGAAAAACATGACCCAAATAAACACAGTGGACTTATAAAACCATTTTGAAAAAATTTGGACACACAACTTTTGGCCTCTCAGATATCGGTATGTTGATCTAATATTTCATGTGCGTAATTTGATATTAGAGTAAAATATGATAAAAAAATGTCATGTTTATATAATGGTCAACGAAAGAAATAAAATGTAACTTCCATATTATTATAAAATTAAAGAATTATTACATAACAACCTGAGAAAATATAAGCCGAATATTCATATTCGGCGATTATATAGGTTAGATAACCTATATATTATTATAAATAAATACATTTAATAACGAATCAACAAAAATAATATAAGTTATACTCAAATTAATGCGAAAAAAGTTTCTAATACCTATAGTACATAATATTGTTGTTCGAAAACACAAAGGCAAATAAAATAATATATTCAATTTTGACCGCAGACATATTGTATAAGTCAATAGACAATTAATATTTTTGCATATTTTTTTTTCAATGAGATAGCTCTTTCTTCTGCAAAATTACAGTAAACACCCGTCATTTATTGGCTAAAAAGTGAAGTCTGTAAAAAACAGTGTTCATGAAAACAAACGATAGAATACGATAGAATAAAATGATTAGGAAAAAACAATTTATTTGTCATAGAATGGTTTTTAATACCTTGAAAATATGCATACATTTTCTTGATATCTACCCACTCAAAAATTATATGATTTGCGCCCTTGATATTGAGATATTAACCCCCGTCTTAAATGAAGTTTTTTTTATGTGCATAGTATCTAGTGGAGCTATTGAATTGGCTCCCTAACTCAGGTAATCGTCATTTTTACGTATTTAATTGGCTCCCAAGATTTATGCATTGAGTTGGCTCCCTACACATTTATTTTATAAATCAATTGGTTATCAAAATTGCAGTGGCGGCTCGTCAGGGGAGTCTTTGAGACGGCGACTCCTCATAAAAAAAAAGTAATAACGCATTAAAAAAGTTTGAAGAAAATTATATTATAATTTAATATTTTTGTTCATTTTAAAAATAATTATTATGATTTTCGATATTAATGTTGATAGTATAATATTTTTTATTCTATTTTTACATTAATAATGAGTCATT
>JACXSJ010003372.1:0-25093 GCA_014851325.1 Pentalonia nigronervosa
TATTAGTTATTATTTTAAAATTTGCTCATGATTTTTTTACACAATGCATATTTTGAGTGCATAATTTAAAAATATTAGGGCATATAAATGCATATTATCGAACTTTTTAATGCATGTTTTAATGCATATTTTGCCAACTTTTAGTGCATGAATGCATGCTTATTTATGCATTTTTTAGTGCATGAACTTACGAGCCCTGCATATAACATACAATTCACATTGCTTAGATTAAGTATTCATTATCAAAGTTGTCGCATTTGTCGGCTTAGTAGTCATCGTAGATATTGAATTTAATTAAAATATTAATAATTTTGAATAAAGCCGCACTTAATACGCAAATTGTGAGTGTTGGTTTTTATGTTAATCACATATGGGCGTAATAAAAACAATAAATTGTAGGTTACAGTGTTTTCATAATGTTACTTGTAACGCATTGCTCTACCTATATGCTGCCATAATTTGTTTTCGGTTTTAACTAATAATATGTATAAAAACAAATTTAAATAATTAGTATTAATGTATACAAGATTCAAACAAACATATTTTTTATTAATTAAATGTATGATTAATGATATTTGCTTAGATATATTATAATATTATGCATTAGGCTTGTGCTCCAAGCTATATCATAATTTTTAATAGGCAGAAGAAAATAATTAAGTCTAAAAATATAGTTGACTCGGGTAACGAATATGGCAGTTGAAGTAAAATGTAGTTTTTATGTTTTATATAAGTATAAAAACAAAAAAAAAGTCGCTACTTTAAAGTTTATAAAAAAGATATTATAGTATTTTATTTTGAAATTATCTATTACTTATGTTTTATATAAGTAATTTTATGTAATTAAACAAAAAAAAAATATGTCAGCCGTTCCGTATTCTTATAAGTTAATGGCTGAGAAAAGACGCGCAGGATCACTCAGTAGTGAGCACCTAGACCGTCGAGTATTGATTGTTGTATCGATGTAAGAATTGTGTTATAATTTAAAATATTGCCAGTACTCAAGAGGTACTTGAACATGAATCAAAATCGTGTAATAAAAACTTTGGTAACACTCTAAATCTAGAGTGGGCAATAGATACCAACAATATACATTACTGATAATATAGGTACTCTAATAAAAAAACGCACAATACGTATTATTTTGATAACCTTGAAACTTATACAATTATGGAGTGTAAACGTGATTTGGTTCCATTTAAATGATAATTATATTAAATAGGTACAACATGGAACACAACTGTCACCGTGTAACTTACTCTTCACACGAAATATAAGATCTCTGTGTTGAAAAGGCGCAAGGTTGAAAATGGTCTGTATTTTCATGTACAAATTCTTGTTCATCCGGTAAGCTGAGTATGATAGCAAATAGCCGATAGGCATTTGAATATAATCGATAATAACATTATCTATTTATCTCAAAAAATCTTAAGGCACTATAAGTGCGCATGCTGTTGACTAAAATTAAATTACATACAATCTGTTATTAAAAATGATGTTTTACTGAAACTGATGCATTATGAAATGGAACACAAGAATAAAAATTCTACGACGTAATAGCTAAGCAACGCTAAACGTATTTGGATTTCGGACCAACAAGTGAAACAAAAATAAACATGCTTTCTATGGTCCAATTAATTTTTTTTTTAATAATTTGAATTCGTATAATTCTCTTTTCTAGGCTTTGCATGAAAATGTGTATGTTTTGAAATATGTAATTTTTTATTGTACCCAAAAAGTAAATAAAGGATTATTTATTTATTTAATTACTTGTCTTAATTGCCTATTATGCCCTTATTCGTGTAAAAATTAATCGTTTTACACCAGTGGTTTTTAACGGAGGCGGTACCGCCCCCTTGGGGGCATTTCGGTCTCTCTGGGGGGCGATCGTTTTGAAGGGGGCTGTGAGCTTTTTCAAACTCGGAGATTAAAAATAATACAATTTATTAATATTTAATATTATATAACAACACTACAAATAATTGAACGTGAAAATTTGAAACAACGAAAAATTGAGATTGATTACCTCACAGATATTTTTGAAAAAATCAATGAAGTGAATTTGAAGCTTCAAGGGAATAAGATAAACTTTATCAAAGCCAAAGGAATAATTTCCTCATTCATTTTTAAGTTTGATCTGTACAGAACAAACATAAATCGTCAAGAACTGAGTCAGTTTCCGAAGTCATGTTCAGACGTAAATGGTTTAATTCCAGAAGACAAAATTCTAATTTTCACTGATCATATTTTGCAGCTCAAAAACGACATGAAATCAAGATTTCAAGACCTACTTGAGTTACAAATCTGTAATTGGATTTTAGATCCATTTTCGTTTGAATTTGTGGAAGATCTCGAACCTCATTTACAAATGGAGTTTATCGATCTTAAACACAACTGCGAGGCACAACTTATTTTTAAGCAGGTTGGTTACGAGCTTGTTTGGATCAAGCTTAAAGACACTTATCCACAACTATGGCAACAAGTTAAATTGTTGCTTCTCTCTTTCCCGTCAACGTATTTAATTGAATAAGGATTCAGCGTTGTTGTTCAGCTTTTGACGAAACAAAGAAATGGGTTGGACATTTGTAACAAAGGTGATCTACGTTTAGCTTTGACCAATATCGAACCAGACATCGCCACGTTAGCAGCTACTTCAGGCTCAGGGCAGTCGTTGATAGGTATAATTTTTATATTTTATAATTTTTTTTTCATAGGTAGTTAAGTAATTCTTTTTGTATAGTAAAGTAAAATGTTTATGTTAAGTGGTTTAAAATATAACCATTACTATCTAAAAATAAGAGTTTTTACTTTAGTTAATAATGTTATAATATACTGATGAATAAGTATATATATATATATATTTATAAGAAGAAATTTTAATTTTGCGTGAGGGGGGGGGACGTTAGCAGTTAGTTATTACGATAAAGGGGGCGCTGAACTAAAAAAGGTTAAGAACCACTGCTTTACACAATAATTTACTTATCCTTAAAGTATATTTTTGAATTTTTGTTGTACACATAATATGATGTATTTTTATGCTCTGAAGAAGTTTTTATAACCAAAGTTTGTCTAAAATGTTTAATTTTTTAAAATATCTAAAATCTTATAAAAATAATTTTTGTATGTACGCCTCATTAATCGAAGCAGTCACTTATCGTAACACGTCATGGCGCAACTGGCTATTATCTCTTTTTTAATATTTAAAAAAAACTATCCAATTTTTTTATTGAAATTCGGATACTTCTATTGTCTTGAGAACAAAGTCACATATACATACGTAAATCATAAATAAAATCTTTAGTTTGGTAATTATTTGAATAAATTGATGATTTAAACAATTTTTTTTATAAGTTATTAAAGTTTATATTTTGAGAAAATTTATCAAAATCACGAACATTTACTTATTATTTTGTAGTTGAAAATTTATAAAATGTTTAATTTTTATAGCGAAGGATTGATAATTTCAAATAAGGTTTCTCATAAATAGTTTTTACTGTAACTCAAAAATCTAAAAAATATATAATCACTGTTTTTTTTGTAGATATTTTAAGTTCAAAATTGGACGAAATTAGATAGGTAGACAAAAAATTATGATTAAGGTTATTTTGTAACTATTCTAAAAATATTATTCATGAATACTTGAATCATTTAAAGTAGGTATATTACTACATTATTAGGTTATAAATATTGGTGGTGAATTTATCTTGATTATACTTGTTACTCAAAAGAGGTTAAAAATATGATAGTTCATTCTCAAGTTCTTCATAATCTAAATCAATTTTATAAAATTGCCGATTTTTTTTATAGATTTTTTTGACATTTCATTTGTTTCTACGTTTCTACGTGTTTTGAAAAAAGAAAAAAGGTTCACAACAATTTGTATAGACTTCTCGTTTTTTTTAAAAATATATTATTCAATTTATCAATTATTGTTAAAGATAATTTAATTCTAAAAAATCTCTTCGTAGTTTCTGTTAATTGAACACCACCTTGTTTTGAATCATTATATGAAATTCTAATTTTCTTTTTTCTTGAAAGTGTTATTTTATAATCTTTGATTTGAGCTTATAAGATTGTCTTGTTCTCAAGTTATTTAAAGTTTTTTTTTCTGAGATAATATTCAATTTATTAATGAATTGTACAACTCCAATACTATTGTTGTATACATTTCAGTATTATGAAGGTTTTTTACTTACAACATTTAATCTATTTAATATAAATCCTCAAAATATAGCCACAGACGTTATCTGGCTCAAACCTAAGATCTAAGTTTCGTGTTTCAGTTAGTTCCTGTATTATTATTTTAAGTTTGGTTCACTATAACCATTTTCAACTAAACATAAAGTTTTCAATATCTCATCCCCTGAGTTATTTACAAATCGACCTGTGCATCATCTCTTAAAGTTCCTGAAAGGCATTTTTGTGTTTTTGATTTAGACTTTAAGTAAAACATAAAAATTTTCCATCTGTGAATTGATCTAGAAAAAAATGTATCAAGATGTTGAACATTAAGAAAAAATCTGATAACTATCCATCTTAAAAGTTGTTGTTTGAATAAAATAATGAAAATAGTAAAATGTATAATCAGAATAAGCACATAGGAAATATTCTCTACAGCCGTTCTTTCATTTCATAGCCGTGAAAAAATAAAAACAATTGCCACAATTTAATTTTTCTAACAGAAATTAGTTCTATTTTTGTATATATATATATATATATTAAAGGAATAACAGTGGCTCAATGACTTAAGTTTATAATTGGGATTTAATATTTTTATCTTTTCTATTTAAATCAATAAAAATAATCATTCGTGTTGATTAATAATAAATAATAATTACTATACTCTGTCTGGCAATAGAACGCTACTGGGCGGCGACCAAAACTCGTCCATTTTCGCGCATTCCTATCACTATATCAGTCTGAATGCTGGCAGCCGCCACCAGTCACCGTATAATGTGTGGGGGAATTTACGGCTGCAAGTAAGTAGAATGGGAGAAATTTGGGCACGAAATTTCGGAGTTCATTCATTTAGATACGCGAAGGATTAGCGTTCTCTCACCGGCTGGAGTATAAATAGGAACATTGAATTAACATTTATAAAATAAAATTAACTTTCGAACTGTAAAAATATGTAATTATAACATAGTTTTGTGGTTTTTAATTGTGAAGGTCAATTGTTAACAAAATCTAAAAAAACCTCGTCGTTTTATTAAAAGATTGGCCCAAAATTGTTGCTCCTATAAATGCATCACTCTAGAAAACTGTCTATTTTGCCTGTCGTTAAATCCAATACAGTTGCTGTTGTTGAGTTAGCACAATACCAATGTGTACCTACATATAATTTATATTGATTATTGATTGAATCTATATCAAAATTAACGACAAGTCAAGTAGAAATCTCAAAAAATCAAATCAAAATTATCATATTATACTTGCGCGTATTGGTTTATAGAACAGATAATATTCCATAATACCCATTTTTTCCTATAGTATTAATTTACAGAAATATGAGAATATAAAATATTATATTAGGTATTACAATTCACAGTGTAAATCCACCAGTATGGACGTAAATACCATTTACATTATTGAAGCATGATCAAACTGCTGCCTTGATAATAATCAATAATGTCAATACAGATGTACAATATATAGTCGGGAGCACGAAAAATGAGCGCTGCCCGTCATGTTCCAAGCGGCAGTTTTTGTAAAGTGGTTATCAAACTATTAAACAAAAAGCCTGCTTTTTTTTAAAATATTATCCTATTATAGCGTGATAGTACAATGTTGAGAACCAATGGCTACAGCGGTGAGTACTAACAACGGGTCGCGGGGGACATCGCTCATTTTTCGTGCTCCGACTATAGTCATAACGAGTGGAGGCATTAAAATACAATAATTTGTTATTATGTTGATGAATAAAAATATTATCATACCTCGTAAAATTATTGTTTTTAAAGATAAATTTAAAGTATAATAATACGATCTTAAATTTGCTAATATTATAAGTATATAATTATATTAATTATTATTATAAAATATTGTTCGGATTAAGTTATAGGTGTAACAAAGAATTTTTTTTTACAAACTATTTCAGTGTATTCATTTCAATAGTATTTGTACGTTAAATATATCACTAAAGAATTAACAGAAATAATTGTATATTTCCACTTGTTTCTCATTCTATTTCATTGCTTGATGAAGATTTAACAAAAAAATATTTTTGAAAATGTTCTATCTACTAATTTGTATACTAGATAAAAAAGTTGAGCTCTACCATTTTGTGTGAATTTATATGAAAGTAAGTTGTAGCATTGATTAAAAATCAAAACTACAAACTATTTATAATCATTAGTATACCTACATTCAGTGGCGTATTTACGACTTATTTTTTTTTTTTTTTGGTTGGCGGGAGGGTTTAAAGTGTATAATAAGACTTAAAATATATAAATTGATATAATTTAAATTTTATCAGATAGTTTTTTCTAGTTTATTCGCATTTATTTTTCGGTTCCAAAGTTTTAACTTCGAAATTAATAGTTATATTTTATTTACAATTATCTAAATTCCAAATGATCAAATAAATGTAATTCATAATGTTTAATTAATTCATAAAAATCTTTAATAAGTATTTGAAGTGGTTATTTAATCTGAAAATGGGTATAGTGAAAAATTCGGTAAGTCATTATTTTCAATTTGAGAAAAACATGTTTTTAATTTCAAAACGTAATACATTTTTTTTTTAAACAAAAAGTTCGGATCAAGTGAAATGTTGAATTTTGAAATGTAATCAATAGAATTCAATAACATTTGAAACACATAATTACAATCACATAAAAATATAATAGAAAAATCATTTTTAGTCCTAAATTGCCAGGAAAAAACCAGGTAAATCATCTGAAACAGGAAAAAACAAGGCATGTAGGCTTCTCGAAAATATATTGATTTTCAGAAAATGTATCATAAGAAAATTCACAAAGTACACTGTTAATGATATTTTAATTTTTGAAAACATTACAGCCTCCGGGTGATAAAATTTCATTACACTCGTTATATACTGTTGCTTTTTATTGCTTTTGAAATACAACGAGGATCTGTGAAGTCAGAGACAAAAATAAATAATCGGTGCATACTACTCTACTGTATGACTAAATTGAACATTTTTACCAAAATCCATACAAATTGCTACCATCCTCTTTGTTTTCTTGATTTCTTGCTCTATTCTTGCATGCGTAGAGTATTTCAGCTTTTTTTTGTTAAAATATTCATTGTTGTTAGATTTTTAATTTCATTGTCATATTTGTCTCAAAATAATGTTTTTAGTAAGGTCGAAAACTTGTTACCTGTTGAACACGTACATGATTATCTAATTGATATATTATTAAACTTTGAATTTAAAATGCACCTATAGGTTTCATAAGAAACAACCACTATTGGATGCAATTCTTTAAACGTGGTAAACATCTTCTGAACATTTAAATCTTTTTGCGAGTATATTTTTTTCAATCTTTCAAACTTTAATTGCTTTGTTAGCCTTTAAAACCATTAATGTGACTGCATATCAAGGATTTAGTATTTGGATTAAGCTCTCTATAAAGTGAAGAATGTTTACCTTTTATATTTCGTGGCGAATGACCAGTAATTTTCATGCCCTTTTGTAAGTAATCCAATTTATTTCTGGTGATACTCTGTACAGAATGATTTTACACAATCTGGCATATCAAGTTTATTTTCAATATCTTTATGAAGACGAACTGTATACACAAAGGGAAAATTACATTTAGCGGCCTTTTCATACTTTTTTGGTTAGGATTATAAATGTTATCGTGAAAAACGTAAATTAAGGAATTGACCTTAATGACTAGTCAATAACGAATTTCCGATCAAATTAGATAGTGTACAATATTGACTAGGAAATAATGTCAATGTTTATTTTTCCAGGCAATGATGCATTTAGAAATATTTCCAAAGTAATGACGATAACTTCGGACTTTTTCAGCTATGATTGATAAAAATGTTAAATCAATTTGCTTGTTGAATTCAAAAATTTAGTTTAAATAATCAGTATTAAATTCTAATGTTGTAAAAATTTACTTTTAATTTGTATTTAAATATATATATATTTATATACTTAGAAAGTAAATACATAATAATACTTATGTAAATATATGTTTTTTTTATATAATGTCTCTACTCTTACGACAACAATGTTTTCCTTTTGCTTTTATTTTAATTATGTTCAAACCAGAGTTTGTTTTTCAATATTTTTGTTATTTTTAGGGGGTTAAGATATCACAATATATGATGTCTTTATTTTCTTATTTTCTTGAAGTATTTGGAGTATAACATTCCTTTCGAACACTTGTATGCTGAATCCTATCAAAAAAAAAAAAAAAAAAAATGCAAAAGTAGAAAAACGATGTATTTTTAATGCCCTAAAAACGTTATGACAAAAAAAAAAACACATAATTGTAAAATCTATACATTTATCCCACTACTCAAAATCTAAAACAATTACCTAGTTGCCATACTATTATAATACTATGTTCCATATTTATTTCTGTGAAATTAAATATCTGTGATGTATTAGGATATACTTGTATGACGAAAAACTGCACTTTATGTCAACACTTATTATTAGCGCATACTGGCATACTTAAAATTAGCTCATAATTCTGGTGAATAATTTTACATGGGAAAATTGTTAAAATTGATGCTCTCATCTTGAATTATTTTAGAAACATCTTTCACACATCCAGTAATTTTGCTGATGACATCCTAATATTTTTTTTTAAATTAATTTTATTTTTAGGAAGAATTTTTATAGAATTAATTTTTTTTGCTATTGGTAATACTTCTATAAGTAGTAAATTTGATGTTACTAGGTTTTTAATATTTTCAATAATAATTGAAAAGTTAGCTTTAATATATGCAAGATTAGGTTAAACATTGCATTTATTTAGAATTAATTTATGAATTTTAATGCTTTTTGCGCCGTTTTGTAGATTTTGATTAACACTTTTGCATTTTTCAAAATTATCTGCATAAAAAAATTGCAGATTATATGATTATAACTTATAACCATATAAGAATCCAAACAAATCTGGTTGACTGGCATTGTGTGTTGAAAAAAGTCACCCTTAAGATGTTTTGCTAATAAGTAACTACAAAATAATTTATAAAATTGAATAAAAAAAAAATAAAATATTAATAATGTGTAATTATATTTTTAGAGTTTTTAGATTGCTAAGCAACTTCAAACATTTAAAATGTAGTTAATATTGAGAACATATTTGTTTTATCATTGTTAACAAAATAAAATAAAGTATTTTTATTTCACCGACGACAAACATAATATGAAAAAAGTAACTAATTCGTTTTTAAAATAAAATCTTTTGATAACATTGACTTATTAATATTAATGAAAGCATATTACAGATAGCTGAACAATTCCCGAAACAGAAAGCAAATATTCGAAAAAATTCTTTAACAATGCAAAACGTCAAATCAAAAACTAACACAAACTTAGTAAAAAATGAAAATGTTTCAAATAAATGTATATCAGATATGGATGAAGGTTGGTATACTGTGCTTATACTTCAAATATTATCTTATAAAACATTACATTACAGCTATATTGCGTTGGGACAAACTGAAGTCAAAAATTATGGTGTCTATCAATGGCCAGGAAATTGCTACCGCTAACGTAATTATAATTAAAATATAATAATATTACGATTAACTATGTTTGTTTATATGTTTTAGTATATAGGTGATGCTCCAATATGTTTAGAAAAACTACAAAAAACAATTGAAGACGATGAAAAATCTAAAATATTACCGATAAAAAATACACAACATTTAAAAACAAAAAATAATAGTTTGAAATCTGAAACAATTAAACAAACTTTAAATAATCATGTAAAATAAACTGTAAATTTTATGGTTAAAATCTTGTAATATCTTATATCAATTACAAATATTAAATGCATTTCAGAGTAAAATTAGTAGTCACAATAACATGTTTAAGTCAGAAGTAAATAATAGATGCGTTAAAAACGTTAATTTATTGAATACTAACGACCTCGAGTCATTGAAGGCTGAAATGGAAAAGATGAACAACTATATGGAACAGTTAAATAACAAATTAAAAACAGTAACGATGGAGTTGTCAAATGAGAAAAGTAGTAATATTGTGCTAATGAATTCGGTTACAGCGGCTTTGGATAAGTTTCAGAGTCTCGAGTTAGAACAGAAAATACAAGAAGGATTGTCCTACAAAGAAAAACTGGATTCAAAAACTATGGAATTAGAAAATGTTATCATTGAGAAAAATGACCTTCTAAAACGGTACATACAATAATAAAAACACAATAATAATATGTTAATAGTTTATAAAGACAAGTTTTATTTTGAATTCTTAATATTAGTTTGGAAGAATCAGAGGTCACATTAGCTAACGCGATTGAAAAGATTAATGAGTTATCAGAAAAATCCGATGACAGCGAATATGCTGAAAAAATTAAAGAAATAGAAGATGAGTAAATATAGTAATATTAACTGTTTTATAGAAGGCAAGTTTAAATATGTTTTATTTTTAGGCGTTTAGAATGGAATGCATATCAAATACAACTGGAGAATCAGATCACCGAAGATCACAAAGCGCTGAGCCGCAAAGAACAGTACATCAAGAACCAAGATTACATGATTGAAAACTTGACGCAAGAAAAGCTAAATTTGGAAACACGATTGAATAAACCTGTATTAGAATTCCAATCACATCAGTCGAAAGAAATAGAAAATTATCAAAACGAAATAAGACAAATTTCTGCAATTCTAGAAGACACGAAAAAGACGTTGGTGGCAACCAAAGAGTTGCATAAGAAAGAGATGTCGGAAATGAGGTATACACATTTTTTAATAACATTTTAAATTGTAATATTATAATTAAATAATAGAAAAGCTAGTATCTGTACACATTTTTGTGTAGCTTATGTTAACATTAATATAAATAATAATTTGTCATATTAATGTAATGTTTGAAAAATTAAATATAAGCGTGTGATATACAGGGTTCGTCTTAAAGAACTGGAGAAATTAATAGATAAAAAAAACGATTTGATTCATCAGCAAAACTTGACATTAGACTTGATGAGGGAAATAACACCGGCGACAAATGATAATTCGATAATAAAACGCAGATGTCCGTGAGAAACATGATAATTATTACAAAATTATAATTATACGGATCACTTACATTTTTATTTTTGTTAAATAATATTTAGCGAGTAGAAATTTTCATAATTTTATTTACACGGTAATAATACTTATTGTATTTTAATTATAGATGCAATTTAATTACCATTCCGGTATAGGCACGAATAATTGAACAACTAGATAGCTGACTCGATTTTATCACTAATGCATAGCCGCCATTAGTCATGTTGACAATATTTAGATAATATACAGCTTCTCACAGTCAAAGTACTGAGTGATAGCAAAATAAAATTTGAATTCTAAACTAGAGACATGAAACAATAAAATCGTTTACTATTCCAGTGTTCTTTTAGCTGCGCATTCTTAAATATTTAATTGCTTAATTTTTCTAAAAAGGTTTCGCATCTAGTGCCCAAAGTTGTGTAAACAGACAAGTAAAGGATATATATTATAGAATATAATTTTTTATATAACATTAAATATTTTAGAGTACTCTTCTAATTATTAATCTATATTTATATCATGTTATGAAGTATCTCTGAAACAGATTCTCACTGTGATATTAAAGTTATAAAATATAGGCTTATGACGGTATATATTAACACGTGCCTTATCTACAACGCCACAGGGGGTCACCAGAGCCAACTACTGTTCTCAAATATCAGTCGTCGTTTGCTTAATAGCGTTCAATAGCTACATCACTATTAACCACACTCAATCTTAATACAATTTCTTAAAAACATCAGCATATTCAGTAAAATACCTTAATAAACATAACAACAGCTAGCAATCACAATTAAATAAAAATATGTTAATGGCTATACATATCTTATATTACTACTATTAATCATTATTAAAAGTAGTTAACCTTGATAAACAACTGCTGAGGGTAAACTGTATAACAATTTGAATACTTCTAGCATGATTCACTGCATATATGATTAAACGAATCATACCGGCAAAGGAAGTAATTAACCCTGAACAACCATCTATTTCCAGAAAAGCTTTATATATGAATTGGTGTATAAGAAATGAGTAAACAGGTTGAAAGGGGTTAATAATGAGATAAAAGTATTACTATTATAATAAATGTACTTAAAGCCGATGCGTTTCAGGCCTATGAGAATTATTACGAATCGTATATTAATACTTATTAAAAGTTAACTGCCTTTACATTTTTGAGAATACCTCTGTAATAGCTTTGTGAGTTAATTTTAATACTCGCCTGATATGGCCAACCACGTTCTAGTCAAAACAATAAGTTTGGTCATAAATGCATTTGGTTTTGTTTAAATAAAAATAGGTTTTAATCTTATCGTATGATGTTTACGATATTCTGAATCGATTTTGCTTAAAATAGATAGGATTTTAGGTTAGAGTTAAATTTGATGTTTATAGCCAATAAGTGTATTTTCACAATATTTTTATAGTTATCAAAATATTATAATATTTTAAAAGCTAATATTAGCATGATAACTGTTTTAGTTTATATTTAGGGTTCCCAAAATAACAAAAATTAAACGATTATGAAAAATTATGTTATTTATAAAACTGATAATTAAGAAAATAAAATATCTCACTAGTTAGTAGTTCATTGTTCGTGGCACGTCTTTCACGCGTTTAACATTTTAATTTAATATGCTTTTGTGTTTCACAAAATTTAATTAAACACGATTTGTTATAATGGATGAATTTGAAATTGAAAATATTTTACAAAATATGTTAGATGATGATGTTTATTCGTCAAACGAATTTTCTGACTTTGTCGACACAAATGCCGATGAAGATTACTTTCCTGAGGTAATAACCACTTTTTAAATAAATTATTTATTGAATACATATTAATTACAATTACAATTATGAAGTGTTAACAATTATTTTGTTTTATATATTTTTAATTATAAATTAATTTATTTATACATAGGGAATTGAACCTCTACAAATAGCGAATCAGAAGCAAGTATAACAGATGAAATTGCTGTTTATTCTACAATAAGTCGTCAAACTGATCAGTTAAGTCCAACCTATGTGTCTACAAATACTCAACAAACAAATCGGAACGTTGTAATTTGGGAAATTATAAATATCACAATTAAGTATTTAAATTTTACTTACAATCCTACAAGAGAAACTTTAGGTATTAACCCGGATATTTATGAAACTATGTATAGTAAAAGCCCTTGGGAATTTTTTTCACTTTTATTGGATACTGAAGTTTTTGATCTTATTGTAACTGAAACTAATAGATATGCTAGTCAGTTACTTAGTACTCCACTTCGTCGTTATTCACAACTTAATGTTTGGAAAGAAACAAATGCGGCTGATATTAAACAATTTTTTGGTATTATAATATGGATGGGGCTAGAACACTTCTCAATAATTCAGAACTATTGGGCTAAAAAAGTGATTTATTCCTTAAAAATTTCAAAGTATATGAAAGTTAAGAGATTTGAAATATTAATCTGAGCATTTCATGTTAGTAACAACCATGAATGTCCTCCTGGAAATAGACTTTTAAAAGTTCGAGGATTAGTTGATCTTTTAGTTTCCAAGGATAAATGTGCATATATACCTAAAGAATCACTATGCGTTGATGAATCTGTTATACCATTTATTGGACGCCTTTCATTTCAACAATATTTGAAAAACAAACGACATAGATATGGTGTTAAAATATTTAAATTATGTGTGTACATGATGTATTTATAGTTGACTTTCGAATATATGCAGGTAAAAAAGCTGTCGAAGGGTTGGGAGTTTTTACAAAAATAGTAATGGAGTTGACACATGAATATTTAAATTTTGGTAGAACAATTTATATGGACAACTGGTATACGAGTGTTAATTTGGCCCATAAACTCTTGGAACAAAATACTCATTTAGTTGGGACACTGAGGGCCAATAGAAAACAGAACCCAAAGGATGCAGTACAAAAGAAACTGAAAAAAAGACAAGTTATAGCACAACAGAGTGACCGATGTATAGTTGTTCTAAAGTGGAAAGACAAAAGGGATGTTCTTATGCTCTTCATTAAACATACCGACACTATGATTGAAACTATAAATAAATGTGGTCAAACTACAAAAAACCAGAAATTGTTATTGACTATAACAAAGTTAAAGCTTTGATTGACATATGTGATCAAAGGTCCTTATACCTCAGTCCACTAAGAAAATCCATGAAATGGTACAGAAAAGTGGCAATTGAAATAATACTGAGCACTTTAGTTTTAAATGCCATGTGTTTATACAATAAAGTAAATAAAACGAAAATTGGAATAACTGAATTTAAAGAAATGTTAGTAAAAGATATGTGTGGTGATTATGAAGAAACCAATAAAGAAGAAATTGATTATGAACTATCTAAATCTGGAAAAATAACTGTGTGTGTGAAATGTTACGATGAAATGACACGTCAAGGAGGAAGAAAACATGTTTAGTGAATAACGAAATAATCAAATTATTGTGTGCAAATTGCCAGAAAGTGTACTGCATCGAATGCTTTTTTGATGACCACAGAGTCCGGGCAAAATAAGTATACTGTTATTTGTAAATAGTATTGATTGAAAAGAATACAAAATTATGTTTTTAATTTGTTTTATCTATAATTTGAAGTATTTAAATTTTATAAGTTTATAAGTTTTTCAATACAATAATGATATGATATAATAATATAATCATTCTACCCAACAATTTTCTTTTATAAAAAAAAAATGTTCATTCATATTACCTATAATTCATGTAAAATTAACTAATAAAGAAAATTGATATTTTATATGTTAAAATTTGTATTATTTTACTTACCTACTTCTCTATACCCATACTCCTAATTAATTTGATAGTATATTGATATTTAATTATGGTAAAATAAATAATTTTTGGATGCATTAAATACCTTATCATACTACATACAAAACAATGAAAATTGCTCCCGTTTTTTATACTATAATATTCAGTTTTTCTCCTCTTTCCAGTGATGTATATGAAATGAGTTAAACGCAATACAAACCAAAATAAAATAATAAAAAATGTGAGAGTCAAATTTAATGCTCATAGCCCATAACAACAACCAGTGTGTATTAAATTTAACTCTCAAAGCCAATTCAGACGATTTTTAAATTTTTTATCAAACAAAATTGCAAAGTAAGATGAGAGTTAAATAAGACGCTCAAGACAGTCAACTTGTTACGACAGTAAAATCACTCGTGTAGATAATGATGCACATATACACGGAATTGTGGTAATGTGTAGGATAATCATTTCCGCCTGGTCATTTGCACATGCAACATAGAATGTGGAGCGCAACGACTTTTATCGAAGAGATGTAGGAATTCTAGTAAAGTGGAATGAGTAGGACTTATATAATGGAGCCCGAAACGGCCCATATTTGGACGTGATTTACCAGAGCTAAAGTGAGCACCTTCACGCTAGACTATTTTTCGAATTAATTGGACTTAAAATAATTTCAATAATTTTAATTATTTGAACTTAAAAAAATTACGAGATAAAATCATATTTTTCTGAGTACTTAGAATATTGAATTGGTTGAGATATCTAAAACTAACTTAATTCACCAGTTAAATTAAAACCATTTAATTCATAATAAACAGCATTTCAGATTTTTAATTAGTTTATACTTTATTTCAATATCCAAGTATCCTATCCATCATCAAGGTTATCTGTACACTGAAGAACACAACGATTAACTAGATAACGAACTATTTCGGTTGTTATATTATACACTTTGGGCTACGGTTTTAAAAAGACATAGCAATACTGTGAGTGTAATTACCACTCTATATAGTCGTATAGCTGACGTCACGTCACAGGCTACGACTTCAGGTACGGTTTCCAAGACGCGATAAATCACGGCGACAGGTCGCTACACATTTTTTCTGGCATAGTTTGCTAAGCACATGTTGTGGCAACTCGTTTGTTTTTTCTGTGATCAGACGATCACTAATATTTTGTCAGTATACTTGCTGATCTATTTTAGAACACACGTGAGTAGTATTGCGTTCTTATATATTCAATTCATTCAGTTATTCATTCATTCAGTAGCCGTCGCAGCAGGTTGTCCTCCGTGCTCTGTTTACCGATATATACATACTTCGTTACCGTTTAACATGCCTTCAATAGGGGTCGCAGGTCTCCCCAAACCCGCAATCTACCAGACACCTCAAGAAAGAGAACAAATGTAATTCCACTTATTCCACCCTTCCAAAGCAAAAACAAATTTACTTCACTCCAAAACATCGACGACGAAAGTGATCAAGACGGCATTTCCACAAACGACAACGCACAAGACGCTCAGGTTAGTCCTAAAATACCGTCAATTTATGTCTACAATATCTCTAATTACGAAACATTTCACACCTCTTTATCTAATCAAACTCGGCGATTTCTCGATCACACACATAAAAAATTCACTAAAATTAAACCTAAGCTCAATCGAAGATTACAGATCGATAACAAAAAATTTCGAAGAAACTAAAATTCAATTTCATATCTATCAATTCCAAGCTGAAAAACAATTATCAGTAGTCATCAGGAACCTCCCAATTCCGATAACGGAGGAAATGATATTCAACGAGCTTAAAGAACTTAACTTCGAAATAGACACAGTAACACGTCTCCAAAACCGTTTTAAAAATCCAATTCCAATTGTCGCCGTTCTACTCAAAAAATCATCACCGAACATTTACTCTTTAAATAGATTGTTACATTGCGTAGTTTCTGTAGAACTAAGAAAACCTTCAACAGGCATCCCTCAGTGCACAAATTGCCAAAAATTCTCGCACACCAAAAAATTTTGTCATTTACCACCCAGGTGCGTTAAATGTGCGGGCGACCATCACTATACTCAATGTCAAAAAATTCTAGAAACTCCTGCTAAATGCGTCAATTGCAACGGTGATAATCCAGCTAGTTACAGAGGATACACATTTTATAAAGATATAACTAAAAACAAAAATAATACCGTCGCTAATCCTCATCATAACAATAATTACAGTTACGCAATACCAAAACTTGTTAATCAACACGTACACACTAACAAAGATAACACTAATAATCATTTCACATATGCCTCTGCATGTAAAAATAACTCCAACAGTAATTCAACAAACAACGCAGATAGCGAG
The DNA here is from genome assembly GCA_014851325.1 of Pentalonia nigronervosa. Taxonomy (NCBI): domain Eukaryota; kingdom Metazoa; phylum Arthropoda; class Insecta; order Hemiptera; family Aphididae; genus Pentalonia; species Pentalonia nigronervosa. Next base: position 17,360 of record JACXSJ010003372.1, read on the forward strand.
AACGGCTTCATGAAAACGCTCCTACCACTTATAAACACATTCATCACTGAACTTATGCAGAAAATAATTGAAAATCTGCCAGTCATCATTAATAGTCTAAATCAAAACACTCATGGCTCCCCATAACGCAATTTTACTAAATCGGAACGCCAACGGTATCAAAATTCATAGGAACTCTTTATTAGCATTTTTTAACCATCACAATATCGACATAGCTTGCATAACCGAAACACATTTTTCCCATACGGACAAAATAATATTCTCTGGCTACAAAATGTATCGCGTGGATCGTAACACACCGGCATGCTCTATGGGCGGCGTAGCAATACTGATTCGCAACAATATTAAACAACAATATTTCCCCATAGCTGTTCTTCAGAGCTTAGAAGTCACTGCAGTGCTAATTAATTTTAATACTTGATCTATCCTAATCGTCAGCGCTTATCAACCACCAAGCCGCACAATGCACATTGTCGATTATGATAAACTAATGAACCTATACAATAACACTATAATGGCCGGTGATTTAAACTCAAAATATATTGATTGGGGTTGCCGTGTCTCGAACCTAAATGGTATTAAACTATAAAAATACATATCTACCTCTGCATGTATAGTATCTGCACCAAGCACACCAACTTATTTACCTTTGGATATGAATAGACTTCCTGACATACTAGATATTCTAGTAACCAAATCAATTCAAGTCAACGTCGCACAAGAATTCCTCTCTGAACTCGATTCGGATCATAATCCAGTAAAAATACATTGCAATTTTACTGCTTAAATAACTCACTTTTCAAAGGTAAACCAAACTGGTGTACTTACTCGGACTATATAAATAAAAAGTTAATTATTCCTAAAAAAATAACTACTGCCTTAGCAGCAGAAAAAACTGCTGAACAATTCACTGAAGTCGTTACTAATGATGCACGGGCGTGTTCGGACACTACACCCCAAAATCAAATTCAAAAAAATCACGGTACATGGCCACTGTTCATATTGACTTCAATTCAACAAAAACACATCGCCAGACGCGCTTGGCAAAACCAGAGAAATATAGCAGCCAAAACAATGTTAAATAAGCTTACTAAACAAGTGCAAACCGCACTTCAACAATTCCGCGTAAATTCATATAGCAAGTTTTTGTCAAATATTCATCAAAATGACTCTAGCTTATGGAAAGTCACAAAAAATCTTTTAAACCAAGACAAACCGCATTCCTTCCCTTCGCACTCCAACTCGTCTTATCACATCTAACGCGGAAAAATGCAAAATTTTTTCGGAAAACCTCTCGAATACTTTCTCTCTGAACCAATATGCACTCAACTCTAATGATCTTAGGGTTGAAGATGTTCTGCGATCACCAAACTTCTCGGTACAAAAATTCAATCAATTTTGTTATTCCAGGAGAAATTAAAACATTAATTGAAAGGCTACCCATCAAAAAATCTCCTGGTCACGTGACAACATCACTAATCATATGTACAAAAAACTTTCTAATAAAGCAATCATGTTCATAACTTCTTTATTTAACTCGGTTCTTCGTCTTTGTCACATTCCGGAAAGCTGGAAAAAAGCAATCATAATACTCATAAAAAAACCTGGGAAAGACAAAACAGACCCTGACAGAGACCAATTAGTCTATTAACTTCGTTATCTAAGATTTTCGAAAAAGTTGTCCTCTCGAGACTGCAAAATATCTAAACTGCACAGACACAATTCCAAAATTCCAATTTGGTTTCAAAGCACATCATTCTACTACACAACAACTCATGCGTATAACTGAACATATAAGCAACTCATTTGAAAAACACTGTCACATGGGTGCCATTTTCATTGACATCTCTAAGGCCTTTGATAATGGCATCATGGGTTGTTGTACAAGTTTAAAATTATCAACACACCAAATTATCTACTTGATTCCCTAACTTCATTTCTATCTAACAGGCAATTTTCTGTTAAAATAAATGACAATTTTTCTTCTTTCCAACCAATCTTAGCAGCCGTCTCATAAGGATCCATACTTGGCCCAACATTATTTAACATCCACACATCCGACATCCCGCAGTCACCGCACACAAACATAACCCTCTTCGCGGACGATACCGTCATTTACTCTGAATCTCGCAATCCAGAAGCAATATCTGTACATCCACAAAACCACTTAAATACATTATCTGCCTGGTGCTAGAACTGGAAAATATCAATTAGCCCATCAAAAAGCGTAAGTGTATTATTCAGTCTACGCCGTAATCCTACTCCACCACCGCTAACTTTTAACAACGAACCAATCCCATGGAAGCCGTCTGTCAAGTACTTTGGCGTAACGTTGGACAACAGATTAACCTGGTGGTTATACCTCTCATTTAAACTTAAATAAGCCTATCAACGTCTAGGGATGCTTTTCCCTATCTTAAACAGAAAGTCTTCGCTACAAAAAAAACTTTCCCTACTTATTTATAAGCAAGTTCTACGTCCATTAATCACTTACGCCTGCCCTATTTGGGGTAATTGCGCTCAAACTCATCTTAAAAAACTGCAAATATTTCAAAACAAAGTTTTTAGAACGATAACAAACGCTCCATGGTTCGTAAAGGAACTCAAACAAACACAAAGACCTCAAAAACTCAACTCTTCAAGACCACATCAAGCTCTCGGCTGTGAGCTTCTTCAAAGCCATCCATAAATCAACAGGCTCAATGCACTTCCATATCAACATCAGACCACCTTCACAGCGCCGTCTCAAACGAGGTCACCCGCATGATCTAACTCCTCAAGATACACTCTAACTTAAGTCTCTAACTACCGTTATCATCTAACGTAAAAATTGTAATTTAATTATCGCACTTAATGCGCCAAAATGTATTTTATCTTTCATCTCTAGGTATAAATAGCGAAAGCTAGGAGTACCTTATTGTAAATAATTAAAAAAATATATATATATTCAATTATTATATATTATTTAAATTAATTCAATATAAAGAACGTTATTAATGTTATTATTAATAACAATAACATCCTTACTCTTCAGTTAGATGAAAATAATGAAGACAGCATTGTTTTTTCTGATCTGGAAAAATAAAAAAAAATCCTACTATTAAAGTATTTAAAAATCGCGCTATTGAAGGATTTTTTGAAATATTAAACAGATATTTAAAAAATAATGAAATTAAATTTCTTGATTTTTTTTAATTAATCATGACCAGTTTGAATTTCTGTTATCTTTGGTGGAAAAAGAGTTAGGGCACAGCCTAGCAATGGAGTGAGGGAATCAATTTCACCGGGTAGAAAAATTAGCTGTAAATTTGAGGTAGGTGCATAACGTATTAAATTTTTTTGGTTAGATATTTATTGATAAATAATTTTGTTTTTTGGTTTTTTATATAGATATCTTGTAACTGGCGAGTCCTTAAGATCGCTATCATTCGCATTTCGTAAAAGTCATTGTTACTTAACCCGTCAGAAGTCACGTAGTGAGTGCGGCGCTCACTCAATGAGCATTTTAGGCACCACTGGCTTAGTTTTATTTTTAAATATTTGGTATTACTTATACCTTGGACCAATATATCTAATAATTTTTCTATAAATAAATCAAACAAATTTATAATTAACTGTTGAAATAACAATCGTAATAACATTCCAGTTCCGGTATAATGAGCGCCGTGATCATGCGCGACTATTCTTGTACCGTATATTTTCGTGTGTATATTTTTATAATTTTGCCACATAATGTCCGAAAACGTACAAAAAGTGTGTTATTGGTTAGATGAATCTGAAGAGGACAATTTATTAGGTGATTCTGATGATACTGATATTGATTTAGATTATGGATGTCCAAATATACACGACAATAATGATTCTGAATTCGATACAAATGTTAATATAAGTGTAAATCCGTCGTCATCAAGTACAAATAATTCTATAGTAGTATCGAGATCACGGTCCAGAAGTCCACTTTTGCTACGAGATGTACACGATCCCAGTTATTATTTAGGTAAAGATAAAGTTACGAAATGATATAAAGAAAATTGTGTTCCACATAATAGTCGTACGTGTTGACGTAATATAATACGAAATTTACCCGGCGTAAATAGAGTGGCCCGAGATGCAAAATCTATAATTGATTGTTGGAAGTTATTTTTCCCACATATAATTATTGATGAAATAGTAAAATATACTAATAATTATTTAACGAAAATTCGCACAAATTTTCAACGGGAAAGAGATTGCTCTAATACAACTTGAGAAGAAATAAATGCTTTATTTGGACTACTGTATTTGGTAGGTGTCTTACGGAGTAATCATTTGAACTTGAAAGATCTTTAGTCGAATGACCCATTATCTCCAGTATATTTTCGAGCTGTTATGTCACTAAAAAGATTTTATATTTTACTTCGTGCTCTCAGGTTTGACGATATAAATACAAGAAACGAAAGAAAAAGTAGGACAAACTGCCCCGATCGGATTGATATTCGATGAATTTGTACAACGTTGTCAGAAAGTATATACTGTTGAGGAAAATTGCATAATGGACGAAATGCTTGAAGGATTTAGGGGAAGGTGCAGTTTTCGGCAGTATATTCCGAACAAGCCAAACAAATATGCCATCAAAATTCATGCTTTAGTAGATTCGCGTACTTTTTTTACTTCCAATATGGAGGTATATGTAGGAACGCAACTTGAAGGCCCTTTCAAGTTTGACAATAGTGCATCAAGCATTGTGAAAAGAATGATTACTCCCATTTCTAAGACTGGTCGAAACATCACTATAGATAACTGGTACACATCTATATCATTAGTATACGATTTGCTAAACATTCATAATTTGACAGTTATTGGAACTTTACGAAAAAATAAAAAAGAAATTCCTCCACATTTTTTAGATACTAAACGTAGAAAAAATAATTCAACTTTATTTGGGTGTACTAAAAATCAAATAATAACGTCGTATGTGTCTTGTAAAAATAAAAATGTGATCTTGGTATTTAGTTTACACGATTAAAGAGATATAGATACCGATTCTGGAAAGCAAAAAAAACCGGAAATAATTACTTATTATAATAAAACAAAGGGCGGAGTAGATGTTGTAAATGAGTTATAAGAGAGATGAATATATGTTAGATGAGTTGATGAATATAGCAGGTATAAATAGTCAAATTATTTATCATGCTAATACTGACAATGTTATAACTTGTCGAAATTATTTGAAAAGTTTGAATAAAGAACTTACTAAAGAATTTATGATTAACCGACTTGATATACCAACATTGAGTACTCCACTTCGTCGTTCAATCATCAACATCACAGGTATAAAACAACAGTCTGCACAGCCTGAATTAAATGTAGAAACAACAGAAAGATTGAAATGTGAATATTGCAGAAATATTCAAATGATTCTAATAGTAGATAAGGTTTCTTCTTTGAGTTTTTTAATTTTATGTGTCAAATTAAAAAAAATGATGATGATTGGAGAATTAAGCGAGAGCCACTTATCTCGTCTGTCTAAGCTATTACCATTAAAAAATGTATACTGTGAAATTATATTTGTTTAATTTTTGGGCCTTTACCTATCACCAGGCTCGGATAGGCCAGTCGAACATTTGAGGTAATCTCGAAGGGCCGCTAAAATCTTGGGCTAGTAGGACTTGAATAATCTATGTAAATTTAACATTAAACAAGGTAATACCTCATTTCCTATTTCGTCAATAAATATGATAAGGTTTTTATAATTTATAAATATTAAAATTTGGCCAGTATGGGATACTATAGCAAATTACAAGCCAGTAGAAAAATATTTCTCCAAGACTACCCAGTCCGGCTTTGATGATCACCCAGGCCAATTTTTTATCTCAGTCCTCCCTATTATATGCTCGCAATAACTAATGGTGCATGATTATACATATGGGTAATTTTGAAAACTAGTCTACAATAATTGCGTTTAAATACGATAAGATAAGTATCTTAATACGCGACATCGATATCTCAATCGTAATGAATGTGTATGACGTACATACAGTAATATGTAATTCAAATATACGAGGGACTCAATTTATCGCTATAATTTTTTTACAAGAGACTCAGTTTACCGCTTTAACTTTATACAAGGGACTCAATTCACCACTTTTGAAAAACGGTAATTTAGTTTGGGATTCAATTTACCTACATCCCACCAGACACCTATTATAAAGTAATAAAGGTGATAATATTGACGGGCTCGGGCGATAGACGATGTCACGTACGATAATTTTATATTTTTAAATTAGTTGAAATACGTACGTCGCCGCAATGATACAAAGTAATGCCGTCTCTGTAAATAATTGATTTTTATAATGAACTAAATAAATTATTATTTCGCGAATCCGTTCTTTTTGTTTTCAACAAGCTCCTAATCAACTACGAAAATTGTTGAACCACATTTTTTTTAAAGAAAATTACTCTCACTCACGGCTAAAGATAATATTATGGTTGCAGAACGGCCTATGCTAAACAACACAATAAGACGAGTCGGAATGTTATTAAAAAGTCACGTGACTAAAAGTCTATAGCACTATCGACGGTATTTAATTGAACTTGTACCACAACTATAATATTCAGACCGTTATGTACTATTTATAAGCATTGAGTATATACCTAAATATTATTAGCGTTCCCGTGCTAGTTGATGTGTTAAATACAAAACATTATTGTTTTGATTTTTAATGTATTGAGTGTATTTTCTATGATCTTAGTCAAAATAATAATAGGTCTTTAATAGTATTTGATTAAAATCTTTAAATAACTTATTATTATGACTAATTGCTGTGTAAAATATCCACACGAAGTTTCAAAAACCACTTTCGGCCTTTCAGAGTCCCAATAAAAGTGAAATAAATAAATAATAATTAATTTTATCTATTAGTTACTATTTATTGATTATTAATAATAATTAGTAATTAGTTTATTAATAAATAAAAATACTTAAGTGAGAACTGTGAATCTGACTATTTATTTATTAATTATTGCGTATTCGTATACACTATACACGAAAATAAATAATATTAATACGAATATTATCCAGCGCGACGGTAGTGGCGCGAAGCTAAGTAAAAAAAAAAGCGAAGCGGTCACTACCGTAGTATATTACACGAACCAGAGTTTGCCCATTCAATGTGTGTAAATTTGCCCGTTTTCTTTAGCCAAGGCTACAGACCTAATGAATGAATGGATTGGTCTGTTTGTAGTATCAATAGATCGGGCATGATTTGTAGATTATACTTTTGTCATTTTCGAAAAAATTGGTTGAATAATAACGAATATATTAGCAAAAAAGTCAAGTATTTTTGAAGCAAAAAGATATTGTGCTCGACTGTTTTTAGTTATTACGTTTCACGTAGCAGCGCACGAGACCGTATTACCCCCTCTATTCCGTATACGTTTTCGTCGCCGTCATACACTGGGCAGCGGTTGCGACTTGCGGTTCCCGCCGTTGCCCGCGTCTTCGCTTATTATCATATATTCGTTATTTCTGTTATCGACATTCATGGGACGTTCGCTGTAGATGTGTTTATTCGCCGCCGCCGCGCAAACCCACGTTTTATTTGTTGTCTCGTTTGTTACAGTGTTGTAGTAGGCCGTACTATATTATTTATTTATATTATAATTTGTGATTCTTTATTTCTAAAATGGTTTCTAAGACATACAAACAGAAGTTACGAAAAAGGAAAAATTATTTAAAAAAAAAAACCACTAGTG